>JAPYYM010000029.1:37680-75458 GCA_028534135.1 Potos flavus
ATATTTATATATATAAAGGATATACATTTGTGTACATATGCACACACACACACACATATATATATGTGTGTGTGTGTGTGCATATGTACACAAATGTATATCCTTTATATATATAAATATTATATATATTTCTATATTATATATATATATATATATGTATATGTAATGGAATATTACTCCGCCATCGGAAAGGATGAATACCTTTTACAGTGATGTGGATGGGACTGGAGGGTATTATGTTGAGCAAAATAAGTCAATTGGAGAAAGACAATTATTATATGGCTTCACTCACATATGGAGTATAAGAAACAGCACAGAGCATCATAGGGAAAGGGAGGGAAAATGGAATGGATGAAATCAGAGAGGGAGAAAAACCATGAGAGACTCTTAACTATAGGAAACAAACTGAGGGTTGCTGGAGGGAAGGTGAGTGGCGGGATGGGATAATTGGGTGATGGGCATTAAGGAGGGCACATGATGTGACGAGCAATGGTTGGTAAATGCAACTGATAATTTATTGAACACTACATCTGAAACTAAGGATGAACTATGTGTTGGCTAATTAAATTTAGTAAAACATTAAAATAAAATAAATTAGTAGGTGATTTATTTCAGTGTTTGCTTCAGAAAATAAAGTTGTCCTATGCTCATGCAAAGTCCCCAAAGAGTTACAGTGGTCACTTCCCTTCTAAAAGTATAAAATGCAATTGGATATGCTGAGGAAACTAAATTTGAAAGTAGAGATAAATAGCAAGCAAGGATTGCTATATGAGAGAGGAGACACTGTAAGGACACCCAGAAGACCAAGGATTCAGAAAGGCAATGGATACAGGGATGAGGTGAGGCCAGAAAGTGAAATAACAATTTTGAAAGACATCTAGAAAGGCCATAATTACATTTTTACTAGAATCGAGCCAAGTATACAGTTGTCAAAATATACTGATAGGTCCCATTTTTGCCTCTTCACACATTTGACAATAGAAATCAATTTTATAACTCTTTCTTCTCATTAAACAATTTCCAGGAGGTCCTGAAATATGCTGTTGGAAACTTGCTTAATATTTTATTGGCCTTATGCCATATGGTGATAAAATCTATCAGCCACAAGCCTTATGTATCCTTTACCAAAAGTATGCAGAGCTTATGTGATTCCTTGATCATGTCTAGTCTCTCTCGTGGTATTAGAATGTACCTACAGAAAGAAACTGTGTACTCTATACAGCTTTATTTACTTGAGCACAAAAGACATTACAATAACTATGTGTCATTTTTAAATACCTTAAATTTAAACATCCTAAATGTTCACCTCAGATTCCTGGTTTAGGTGTGGCCTGAAATAAAACTTCTCATCCATCTGATTTCATGCTTTCTCAGTACCCTCAGAGATAAGCTACATAACTGGTGGTAGCAGCAATTGCTGCTAGAATAAGTGAATTTAGGTAATGAATATTCTCAGCCTGCCATATAAGCAATATACAGAGAAGAACACCAGATTTCTATTTAGAACAAAATTGCAATCCAGCCCAATTTTGCAACTGATTGAAGGCATGAACTTGGGGAAGTCCGTGACTATTCTTTGAAAAAAACTGTTACTACCTTTTGAGTTACTCCACCTCTTTTCATTTCCACTGTTCTATTCTATTAGCTATAATAATTTTTTACCCAGATTAATATGGTAATCTCTTAATTGATTTCTCACCTTCTGTCGTCTGACCCATTGGTTGTCCAGGTAGAAATCAGAATGATTTCTCTAGCACTTGTTTATGTTTGTCTCACTTTCCCTTTGAAAAAGGCCAGCCAAATCATGATCTGATTCCGGCTTAGGTCTCCTGCCGCATCTGCAGACACTTCCTCCTCAAAAACATATTCCAGTTAAGCTGATTTTTTAGTTTCAGATCTGAACTCCTTCTTGAAATCTAGAACTGTATTTTTAAATATCCACTGGATATTTCTTCCTTGAACTCTCATAGGCATTTTTTCTTTTATTATATTTTTTTAAATTGTGGTAAGAACAGTTATCCACCCTCTTAATAAAGTTTTAAATCTATAGGCATCTTAAACTTACATAGTCCAAAGCTGTAGTCTTTAGAAGTTTTCTCACCAAATCCATTCTATTTCTATCTGTACTATTCATTCATCCAATGAGTTTCTAAAGCTGGGACTTCAAACTGAGTTTTGAAAAACGCTTCTCCACCCGATCATTAAATGATTCTCTCAATTCTCTCAATTAAATTCTCTCAATTCTCCCCAAAAGAGTCTTGATTCAATTTTTCTCTCACATTATTTTAAAATTTCTGTTTTTACATCTATCTCAGTATTCATCTATACGCTCTTTGAAGGCAGGATCTGTATCAGGCACTCAGATCTATCCCTGACACTAGCATAAACTCCATCAATAGTTATTGAATGGCTCCATATAAAAGAAAGACTTGGTAGCACTCACTCTGTTCTATGTGATTTATCATATCCCTTTTTTATGGGATATGAACAATATAAGACAAACTCTTCTCTGACTCAACCTTGTTCCTACCACAGAGCAGACAATCCAGCAATGTTTTAAATGATAAAGAGATTTGGAATCTCCTAATCATAGATTATTATATTTAGACTTTATTAAAACATATAAGAATCTTTTTCTTATATATGAAGCAATAAGCTTTGCGATTCCATCATCAATAACAGTCAAAAAACCAAAATTTTAAAACCCATAATACAAAGAAACACCTACAATAGTGTCAACTAAAGAACTTTTACAAAATAACATTCATTTTATAATCATATTTTATAAAATTGAACACATATTTATATGTATAAAGATATTTTAATGACTGGTCTTGAAGCATTGACAATGAGTATCTCTTTGTTGTATAATTTTATTTTATAGTTTTTTTGGAGTACTTTTCTTTATTTTAAACATCTCTTACAGTGAATACATATTGATTTCCACAACCAATAATTCTATTAAAATATATATTATATCCTGTAGTTAGTAATGTACTTGCCAAACTCCTGAAAGATCTCTTTTGTCCATTACTCTTTGTAATGTAAAAGAGGTAGAGTTGATGATTGTCCAATATTTTAAGCAGTGTTCTTTCATCAAGAGTGTGAATGGATTGTAGTTTAACAGTTAGCAGAGTAAAAGATGAAGTTGGAAATTGAGTGTTACATGTGAGTGGCATGGAAGATAGGTGTGTATGTGTTTGTGTTCCGATGGGTGCATTTGTAATGCATAAAAGAGTGAGAATGAAGGAAAGTACAAGTGTTGACAAGTGTTTTTCCTTTTCTGAAATTCCAATGATGCTGGCACCCTTGTCTGAACAAATAACACTTGTATTCAAAATAGAAAAGAGAAGAAAAAAAGACCAAAGTCGAAAAAAAAAAAAGACCGAAGTTGTTTGGCTAAAATAAATCAACTTATAAGATAGGGTGGAGATCTATCAATATCATGGAATTTCTTTCTCCTTCTCTCTTGACACTTTTATAAAAATTGGTTTAATGAAAAGGACGTAAAATTTTGACCTAAAGGGTCATATAAATCTGAAAAGGTACACACATGTACATATGCACACAATTAAAATGAAGATTTTTTAAACACAGATTACTATTTTTCATAAGAATGAAATTTGTGCTTTAAAAATTATGTCAATGTAAATATATATGTAACAAGTTATAAACTACTTTGAAATTTTCTGACAGTAACAGGAGATAGAAGTAGAGACTCACCAGAAATAATACCCATCAAATTAACAACCAAGGATTAACCATTCAGTTAGGAAACATTCTCAGGCTGTGAGAGATAGTGTTACTCATAGAAGTGATGCTTTCTATCTTCTCCTCTTCTCTGGTAATCCCTCTCTAATCAAGATTATTTAATTTCTCGTGGCTATTAAGTTTTAGTTTGAATTGTTTGGGATAATAGTGTGATTTAAAAATAATAAATCATGCTCTTTCATAAGAAAAATCTTGCCTACTTTCCTGTATAACTTTGGTAAAATGGCAATTTAAAAGCATGATACTAAAGTCCTCCTACTCCTAGCACAGTTATTTTAGCTGAATTTAGAGTCCAGGAATTGGAGAGAATTTTCCATGTCCTCATATGGTATTTTCTTTGTGAGAACCCTAAACAAGAAGTACCTATGCTTAGTAACAAGAAGAGTCACAAATTCTCCTTACAAATTAAATAAAATTATTCTCCTGACTTTAAACTGTGTAACAGACATTTCCCTTTTTCTTTTGGACTCTCAAGCTTACAGTCAAATATGTAGCCAATTCTTGGTGCTGCTAAATGTTTCACAACCAGATCTCTCTGGAGAAAACAGAAAAGTTCTGGTTTAGGTATTTACCAATTTCTGAGGTGTAAATTCTTCCACTAAAGCTGATTCCAAGCTACCAATGTGATGTTACAACGGTGGAACTCAGAAGAAAAGTGCTCAGTTGGTTTTTAAACTGGTATGAACCAGGTCCAGTGTACTCCTGATCCCACCCATTATATTTATGCCCTAATCATATACTATTTATGCATTATCCTAGCCCTCCTTTTTCTTACCTTTGTTTTGTTTTGATTTTGCTTGTGTTTTGTTCACCACATTTTAAAAAAAAAATTTATTTTTTAAGTGTTCCAAGATTCATTGTTTATGTACCACACCCAGTGCTCCATGCAATACTTGCCCTCCTCAATACCCACCACCAGGCTCACCAACACCTCACACCCCTCCAAAACAAGTTTGTTTTTCAGAGTCCACAGTCTCTCATATTTCATCTCCCCCTTCGATTTCCCCCAATTCAACTTTCCTCTCCATCTCCCAATGTCCTCCATGTTTTTCCTTATGCTCCACACGTAAGTGAAACCATGTGATAATTGACTCTCTCTGCGTGACTTATGTCACTCAGCATAATCTCATCCAGTGCCGTCCATGTTGATACAAAAGTTGAGTATTCATCCTTTCTGATGGAGGTTTAATATTCCATTTATATATGGACCATATCTTCTTTATCCATTCGTCTGTTGAAGGGCATCTTGGCTCTTTCCACAGTTTGGCAATTGTGGCCAATGCTGCTATGAACATTGGGGTACATATGGCCTTTCTTTTCACTACATCTATATCTTTGGGATAAATACCCAGTAGTGGAATGGCAGGGTCATAGGGTAACTCTACTTTTAATTTCTTGAGAAATCTCCACACTGTTTTCCAAAGTGACTGCACCAACTTGCATTCCCAACAACAATGTAAGTGTGCATTGATCTTGTATCCTGCCACATTACTGAATTGCTGTATGAGTTCTAGAAGTTTAATGGTGGAGTCTTTTGGGTTTTCCATATAAAGTATCATGTCATCTGCTAAGAGAGAGTCTGACTTCTTGTTTGCCAATTTGAATATCTTTTATTTCTTTTTGTTGTCTGATTGGTGTGCTAGGACTTCTAGTACTATGTTGAACAAGAGTGGCTAGAGTGGGCATCCTTGTCATGTTCCTGATCTCAGAGGGAAGGCTGTCAGCTTCTCCCCATTGAGAATGATATTTGCTGTGGACTTTTCATAGATAGACTTTATGAAGTTGAGGAATGTTCCCTCTATCCCTATACTCTCAAGAATTTTAATCAGGAATGGATGCTGTATTTTGTCAAGTCCTTTTTCTGCATCAATTGAGAGGACCATGTGGTTCTTCTCCCTTTTCTTATTGATTTGTTCTATCCCACTGATTGATTTGTGAATGCTGAACCACCCTTGCATCCCAGGGGTAAATCAACCTGGTCATGGTGTTGGCTCCTATTATCTAGGATCTTGTTGAGAATCTTAGCAACCATATTCATCAGGGATATTGGTCTGAAATTCTCCTTTTTGATAGGGTCTCTGCCTCCTTTGGGGATCAAGGTAATGCTGCTTTCATAGAAAGATTCTGCAAGTTTTCCTTCTGTTTCTATTTTTTGAAACAGCTTCAGGAGAATAAGTATTAATTCTTCTTTGAATGTTTGGTAGAATTCCCCAGGGAATCTGTCAGGTCGTGGGCTCTAGTTTTTTGGGAGGTTTTTGATCACTGCTTCAATCTCATTACTAGATATTGGTCTATTCAGGTTGTTGATTTTTTCCTGTTTCAGTCTTGGAAGATTATAGGTTTCCAGGAATGCATCCATTTCTTATAGGTTGCTGAACTTATTGGCATATAGCTGTTGATAACAATTTCTGATGGTTGTTTCTATTTCCTTGGTTGTAGTCCTGTTCTCTCCCCTTTCATTCAGAATTTTATTAGTCTGGGTCCTCTCTCTTTTCTTTTGGATTAGTTTGGCTAGTGGTTTATCAATCTTATTCATTCTTTCAAAAAACCAACCTCTAAGGTGCTTGGGTGGCTCATTGTGGTTAAACCTCTGCCTTCGGCTCAGGTCATGATCTCAGGATCCTGGGATCAAGCGCCGTATTGGGCTCTCTGCTCAGCAGGGAGTCTGCTTCCCCCTTTCTCTCTGCCTGCCTCTCTGCCTACTTGTGATCTCTCCCTCTCTGTCAAATAAATAAATAAAATCTTTAAAAATAAAACCCAACTTCTGGTTTTGTTGATGCATTCTACTGTAACTCTAGTTTCTAATTCATTGATCTCTGCTCTAATCTTGATTATTTCCCTTCTTGTGCATGGGGTTGGATTAATTTGTTGCTGATTTTCCAGTTCTTTAAGGTGTAAAGAGAGCTGGTGTATTTGGGATTTTTCAATTTTTTTGAGTGAGGCTTGGATGCTTATGTATTTCCCGCTTAGGACCACCTTTGCTATATCCCATAGGTTTTGGGCCAATGTGTCTTTGTTCTCATTGGTTTCCATGAATTGTTTAAGTTCTTCTTCAATTTCCTGGTTGATCCAAACATTTTTGAGCAGGTTGGTCTTTAGCCTCCAAGTGTTTGAATTCCTTCCAAACTTTTTCTTGTGATTGAGTTCCAGTTTCAAAGCATTGTGCTCTAAGAATATGCAGGGGATCATCTCAATCTTTCGTTATCCGTTGAGTCCTGACTTGTGACCCAGTATGTGGTCTATTCTGGGGAAAGTTCCATGTGCGCTCGAGAAGAATGAGCATTCTGTTGATTTAGGGTGGAATGTTCAGTATATATCTATGAGGTCCATTTGGTCCAGTGTGTCATTCAAAGCTCTTGTTTCTTTTTTGATATTTTGCTTGGATGATCTGTGTGTTACTGAGAGTGACATGTTCAGATCCCCTACAATTAATGTATTCATATCAATATGACTCTTTATTTTGATTAACAGTTGGCTTATGTAGTTGGCTACTCCTATATTGGGGGCATAAATATTTACTATTGTTAGATCTTCTTGGAGGATAGACCCTTTAAGAATGCTGTAGTGTTCTTCTGTATCTCTGACTGCAGTCTTTAGCTTAAAATCTAATTTATCTGATATAAGAATTGCTACTCCAGCTTCCCTTTGAGCCCTGTCGGCATAAAAGATGGTTCTCCATTCCTTCACTTTAGTCTGGATGTAGCTTTAGGTTCTAAACGTGTCACTCGTAGACAGCATATGGGTGGGTCCTCTCGTTTTATCCAGTCTGCTACCCTGTGCCATTTTATGGGAGCATTATGCTGTTCACTTTGAGAGTGATTATTGAAAGATAAGTTTTTATTGATATCACGTTGCCTATGAAGTCCTTGTTTCTATAGATTGTCTCTGTACGTTTCTGTTATATGTCACTCTTGGGTTCATTCTTCTTTTATAGAACCCCCCTTCATATTTCTTGTAGTGCCGGCTTGGTGGTCACATACTCTTTTAAACCTTGCCAGTCTTGGAAGCTCTTTATCTCTCCATCCATTTTGAATGTCAGCCTTGCTGGATACAGTAGTCTTGGCTTCATGTTCTTCTCAATGAGTGCCCTGAATATGTCTTGCTAGCCCTTTCTGGCTTGCCAGGTTTCTGTGGACAGGTCTGATGTTAGTCTGATGGACCTTCCTCTGTACGTAAGTAATCTCTTCCCCCTAGCTGCCCTCAGGACCTCTTGTCTAAAATTATAATTCATGAATCTCACAATCAAGTGTCTGGAAGTCTTTCTAGACTCATTGATCTTGGGGGGTGTCCTTTCTGCCTCTAGGACATGAGCACTTATTCCATTCCCCAGATTGGGGAAATTTTCATCCAGAAGTTGTTCAGCTATATCTTCTAGTCTTCTGTCTTTCTCCACCCCCTCAGAGATTCCAATAATTCATGATGTTGGAATGTTTATGGAGTCATTTATTTCCCTAATTCTGTTCTCGTGGCTTCTATACAGTTTGTTCCAGCCCTCCTCCTGACCTTTCTTCTCTATCAGCTTGTCCTCTAAATCACTAATTCTATCTTCTGCCTTGGTTACCCTAGCTGTTAGACTATTTAGATTAGATTGGATCTCATTGATAGCATTTTTAACTTCAGCCATAGCAGCTCTCAGTTCTGCCCTTAGAGATTCTATGTTGTCACTAATGTTTTTCTCCAACCTAGCCATTGCCTGAGTAATTGTTACCCTGAATTCCCTTTCCGACATACTGTTTATGTCCATTTCCAATAGTTCTGAGGGGAGGGCGCAGTCTCTGGGTTTTTCCTCTGTTGGGTGTTCCTCCTCCTAGTCATTCTGATGAGAAGTAGATGAGAGGATGTATAGCTGAATATATCAACCACGATCCAGGCAGGGTGCACCTGGAAAGTTTCAGAGCAATCAGAATTCACCACCAAAAAGAGAGAAAAAAGAAAAAAAGAGAGAGAGAGAAAGATAAAAAAAAAGATAAATCCCAGCCAAAATGAACCCCAAAAGTAAGATATATAAGGTATATAAACAAACAGAAACAAACAAAAAACTGGCAAAAGTAAGTGAGAAGAAAAAAATGAATTGAGCCAAAATGAACCGAAGTATAAGATTTATGTAATACCAGAGCAAAAACAAATACACAGAAACACTGACAGAAGAATACGATGGGAGGGTGGTTATAAATCCTCGATGTGGGCGAGGAAGGTATTTCGGATCTTCCTGGGTGTATCGTTGTATTAAGCCTCTGGTTGTAATGTTAAGTAGTTTAAAAAAATTAAAAGAACAAGAATCATGAGAACAAATTAAAAAAAAAAAAAACGGATATCTATGAAATATACAGGTTTTAGGGCAATACCAGGGGCTTAATATATTGTTTTCCCCTGATGTTGGGGTTTTACAGTTTTATTGGGACCCTATGGTTATTGTCCTCTTCCTTTTGGCTTATCTTCTGGGGGAGGGGCCTGCTTCATTGTTTTCCAGTCAATCTTGCTTGGGTTGAGTCGCCCTGCAGAGTATCAAGGGGTTGGGCTCTGAAGAAACCGGTTTTTCAGGCTTTTGCTCTCTGGAGATTTTTGTTCTTTTGCGGCTTCCTGTGGCTTTTTGGAGGGTCTGAGCAAAGAATCTGCCTGTACCCAGACCCCCGCCTCTGAGAGAAGCCTCAGTCTGCTCCCCTCTGGGTGGTCCAGAACACACAGACTCCCCCTCTGCAAACTCCAATGCACACCACAGCCTCCCACAGGCGGTGCACAGCCCCAGCCACCCTCCCAGTGGTCACTTGAGGCCTTCACTCATCTCCGCACCCCTGTGCCACCAAAACCACGGGCGCTGCCTTTGCTAGGACTGCTCTCCGGGGTCCAGGCCCATGCCAGGTGTGCTTAGACCCTACAGGTTGCACAGGTCGCAGAGGGATTCCATCCCGAGATGGCTCCGTGTTCTCTCAGGCGTGGGCTCTGTGTACTCAGACCCCATGGTGGGACGTCACAGAACTCGGCAGACCAGGTCCTAGAGACTGTCGGCTGGCAGCCACACCAAGCTCTCTTAGGTGCTTGCTGGAGTGCACCCAGCCTGAGTGGTGATGCAAGCAGGCTCATGGACCATGGACTGGAACCCCACTGGGTGGTCACCCGTGGTGATGTCCTTTCTGGGAACGTGGGCTTAGACCCGTGCCCATGACCACCTGATTCCACTAGTTGCCTCTTAAGATCTTTTGTTCTTTTTGGGTGTTTTTAACCAGACTCCCAAGTTAATGCTGGTCCCCAATCACAGGGCACTTTCGCATTGGAGTATTACTTTCCTTGGGTTGTTTCTGATGGCTCCCTCTCCCTTCTGTTTATCCTCAGATATCAGTCTGAGCATTCCCACACCACTTTACCTCTCCACAGCTGTCTTCTGCCCCCTTAGAGATCCAGAAGTGTATAATCTTACATCTCAGGATGATTTCATGGGTGTTCAGAGTGTTCTGGTAAATACTTAGCTCACTTTAGGGGACCGGTTGAAACAGAGTCTCTTACTTGTCAGCCATCTTGCCCTTCCTCCCCTGTTCACATTTTTATCACGAACTTAAACAACCTGCAATTCTTTCTGGTATCAGATAAATAAATAAACACCAACTGACCCATTAGTAGGAAGATATATTTAAAACATAACTTTTTTTACCTGCCAGATCCAGTTTTCATTAATAATAATGACTGGAAGATAGTCATTACCATGAAAGATTTTCTAGAACTTTTCTTCAGGTCTTTCTTCAAAAAGAATAATGCAATATTAATTAAGTACATCACTCTGGAGTTTACCAACATGCTATGTACATTGGCTTATTTCTCTTCTTGCAAAAGTCCTCTGAGTCAGAAAGGGAAGATACTACTGTCCTCACTGTATGAATGAAAATGCTTCAAAAGTCTAAATACATTACCTGAAATCATACAATCTGCAAGTAGCAGAACTTCAGTCCAGTTTTTATTCCATTAAGACCCTAAAGAACAAATCACAATTCCTACTATTCTCTCCTGGGATATCAGGGTACACTAGATACTATTTTGGATGTAGTTTTCATGGTAAATGAGAACATTTATTGCTGCTAAGTTGCAAATATTACTAGGACTTTGAGCCCTGAAGGTAATAATGATGTACCTAGTTTTTAAATTCCCATGTATACTGTTGCTTTTAAATTATAAAATAATTGCTTTGAGGAGAATCATAATGCTAAGGATCCTGTTGTGGGGCAGTTTTTCAAGGAAATTACTGCCAACATAGTTGATAATTGAATAGTGAGAAAGTTTGTCTGGTATCTTCTACAGGGCTAATAAATTCTGCATAACTCATTTGAGCTGCAAAATCTGTATATGAAATGTAGTAAATGAAGGCATTCAGATATAACATCTTGAGTTAGTTACATCTTAACAAAAACCAAATCTAAGCGTTCTCTATAGGGGACTCAGAAGAATTTTGTTCAGCAGTGGCCTAGTCACCCACCTTCCTGGCCACTACAGCCTAATAGCAGGAGAATTACTGGGATGTGAGCTGCAGAACTGCATTTTCAAGTGCGTTTACAACACCAGTATTGATTTCTTGATTCTGTCCAACTACCCCATGCAATAAACAACCCAGCTAGAGTCTGCACTGTTGGGAAGCAGTGATGCATTATTTAATAGTAACTGATCAATATAAAACAAGCCTCCCCTTTGTTACAGCAGTATTATTGAAAGACTGCTTCTCCATTTTAATTTTTTATTATTTTACATTGATTTCTGAAACTCAGTTCAGTATCTTACTTTTCTTCCATCAGTAACTGTGAGCTGAGCCCTACCTGACTAGAAATCTAACATCCATTTTGAATCACGAATTACCCAACTTCATTAAGAAACAATTAGTTGAAAGTTTTAAAAAATCATTCAACTTTGCTCTAATCAAATTTAATGTGTGACAGATTAAGTACAGGGTTTTGGGGAGGATACATATAGAAAAAATCTAAAAAGACAAGATTTTTGCTGCTGTATATGTTTCAGGGAGCAGGCTCTCAAAATCTTCCATTTAACCTGGGTGAATGTGGGAGGGAATTTAGTCC
The DNA here is from genome assembly GCA_028534135.1 of Potos flavus. Classification (NCBI taxonomy): domain Eukaryota; kingdom Metazoa; phylum Chordata; class Mammalia; order Carnivora; family Procyonidae; genus Potos; species Potos flavus. The sequence continues at coordinate 49,506 of JAPYYM010000029.1, forward strand.
TGTAACTACCATTAACAGTAATAGGGGTTTGTGCTCTAAAACCTGCTCTATCTTTGGAAGAATAGGGTCCTTAGTTCTTTCCTTCCTTTCTTCCTTCCTTCCTCCTGTTCTTTTCCTTCCTTCTTCCTTCACCTCTTCCCTCTTTACTTCCCTCTCTTTCTCTTCCCTCCTCCCTCCTCCCTCCCTCCCCCTCCCTTCCTTTCTTTTCCTTTCCCTTCCTTTCCTTTTCTTTCCTTCCTTCCTTCCTTCCTTCCTTCCTTCCTTCCTTCCTTCCTTCCTTCCTTCCTTTCTTTCTTCCTTCCTTCCTTCCTTCCTTCCCTCCCTCCTTCTTTCTTTTTAAATCTTAGCTGAATCTACTGTGTATAACAAAAAATCAGTGGCAGCTACTTTGGGCATTGTTGCATTTGAGTGCTAACCCCTAATCAGCCAAACATAAAAGGTCTAATCATCTGTCTGTATAAACAGTGTGAGAGAAGAAGCCAGGTGTGAGTAGGCACACAAATAGGTGTAGATGTATGCAGCTATGTTAATTGGACTGAAAATAAGCAGAGAGGTGCCAGCTGGTCTGTTCATTCGATAAAATGTTTTTGGTAACCCTTTTTGGCCTATTATAAAGCAATGACAATAAAATACAATTGGGCTTCTAGATACTTTATAGAGGTTGGAAATTTATGTACTAAAGATATTTCTTTAGTACATAAAAGATTAGTTATGCTTATCAATAGGCACTTGTTGTTTAATATGTATTTTTCTGATTACAAAGGAAATTAAAAATCTTTGCAAAAAATTAAAAAATACATGAGTAGAAAGAAAATACTAATTGCCCCGTACTTCTACGTATCTAATAACAACTAAGTTGTTCAAACTTTGGTGTGCACAGCCAGCAACTCATTCTCTCTTTCTTTTTTCTCCCCATATGTAATTAACCTATATTACCTAAAGTGTAAATTATACAGAATACCATGCCTAGTTCCTATATAATTTTGCACAAGGTAACAGAGGCCAGGTTAAATTATTTTACTGATGTTATTTAAAAAGACACTTCAGCATGACATACTATATTAATATTAGATTGTATGTTTGCTCTAAGTGTTAAATTACTGTTAATTTGGTAAGGGACACAGGGTTGCCAATATTTATTCACCATTACAAGGTCAAGAATTCTAAAGCTAAATTATTAAATACAAAGAATAAAAACACACCAGGATTGGAAATGTTAGCTCTGGATAATTGGGAACAGGAAACTAGGAGATCAGAAACTAAAAGGCTCATGGAACTAGGATGTTTAGGCTCACAAATCAAAATAAGCTATAAAGAGAGAATTCAAAAGTCCCTCAGAAAGGGAAAATATCTAAGTGTAGATTTCCAGTTATACCTAGTATAACTGATATAATTTTCCTAATTTTCCTTCAGCAATATACAACATATATTGAGCACTAACAATATGCCCAGCATCAGAGTTAGCTGCTAGAAATCTGACAGACAATTTTAAGTGCAGTCCCTGGAAAGTACATAGCATTTTAGGATTAACATTTTAAATCTCATGTTGACTCAATTTGACATGCTCACCCTGGTTTTTTCTTCTTAGTCTCCTTTAAGATATCAACAGGGCCCTCTATATTTATGGCCATAATCATTAAAAGCTGTTTAAAATTATGTCTGGAATGAGGCTAAATGAGGAAAACACAAAATATAACTGCACTAGAAACTGAGGAGAATAAGCTATCAATAAGGGATGGTTTTGATTCACAGTAAGAATAAGAGTCTAGAAAAAAAAAACCAAACCTCTTTACTGAAAGAAAACAAAACCCTAGTAAGTGTTACACCATGGGGGTTGGGGTGGTGGCAAAATGATTGAATCAGGACCTTGCAATGTGCCCTGTGGTCCCAATCTGTCTAAGTCATCCAATGATACCTAATAGTCATCATCGCCAAGTAGCCATTTGGCGGCAGAGTTTGGTCATTTGGTTTTTAATCTCTGGAAGGGCTTAACATATTTAGTTATTTACTTAAGGAATTTCAACATGTTTATATTTTTTTAATTGAGAAAGTTACCACGAAAATTGAAAATGTAAGCAATTAGAAACACAATGCTTCTATTTAGAAATATAAGCAAATTAATTATCAGAGCTTAATGATAGATTTAAATGACCTAAATAGGGTTCTTTAACTTAGACATTTTTTTATAGCTATTACATATTTGATTTATTTAAATTCGGTTTTCATTTAAACCACAACAAATAATCAATGCTTATGAGAAATTTTAAAACATGATTTAGTCATAGGATCTCCTATTTTATTTATTTAGCCATTGAAAACCAAGTGTTTGTTTGTTGGTTTGTTTTCTTTTTACAATTTGGTTTTTATTTTTAATTTTTATTTATTTATTTTTTTAATTTAATTTTATTTCTTCAGTGTTCCAAAATTCATTGTTCATGCACCATGCCCAGTGCTCCATGCAATATGTGCCCTCTTCAACACCAGTCACCAGGCTTACCCAGCCCCCCACCCCCTCTCCTCCAAAACCCTCAGTTTGTTTCTCAGAGTCCACAGTCTCATGTTTAATCTCCTCCTCCGATTTCCCCCAATTCACTTTTCCTTTCCTTCCCCTAAGGTCCTCCATGTTTTTCCTTATGCTCCACACGCAAGCGAAACCATATGATAATTGACTCTGTGCTTGACTTATTTCACTCAGCATAATCTCTTCCACTCCTGTCCATGTTGATACAAAAGTTGGGTATTCATCCTTTCTGATGGAGGCGTAATATATCCCATTGTATGTATGGACCATATCTTCTTTATCCATTCGTCTGTTGAAGGGCATCTTGGCTCTTTCCACAGTTTGGCGATTATGGCCATTGCTGCTATGAACATTGGGGTACATATGGCCCTTCTTTTTGCTGCATCTGTACCTTTAGGGTAAATACCCAGTAAAATCATAGGATACCTCATAGGATCTCCTTTATGTATGAACAAACACTCAGTACTTAGGGAAAACTTGGTAATGGGCAAGTCAGTTTTTTGTTTTGTTTTGTTTTGTTTTTATTAACATATACTGTATTATTTGTTTCAGGGATACAGGTCTGTGACTCATCAGTCTTACACAATTGACAGTGATCACCCAATGTCCATCACCCAGCCACCCCATCCCTCCCACCCCCTCCACTCCAGCAAACTTCAGTTTATTCACTGAGATTAAGAGTCTCTTATTGTTTGTTTCTCTCTCTGGTTTTGTCTTGTTTCATTTTTCCCCTCCCTTCCCCTATGATACTCTTACTTCTCAAATTCCTCATATCAGTGAGATCATATGATAATTGTCTTTCTCTGATTGACTTATTTTGCTTAGCATAATGCCTTCTAGTTCCATCCACATCATCACAAATAGCAAGATTTCTTTTTCTTGTTGTTGTTGAAAGCATAATATTCTATTGTATATATATATATATATATATTTCATCTGTTGATGGACATCTAGGCTCTTTCCATAGTTTGGCTATTGTGGACATTGCTGCTATAAACAAAAGGGTGCTTGTGCCCCTTTGGATCACTACATTTGTATCTTTGGGGTAAATACCCAGTAGTGCAATTGCCGGGTCATAGTGTAGCTCTATTTTCAACTTTTTGAGGAACCTCCATGCTGTTTTCCAGAGTGGTTGCACCAGCCTGCATTCCCACTAAGAGTGTAGGAGGGTTCCCCTTTCTCCCATCCTCACCAACACCTGTCATTTCCTGACTTGTTCATTTTAGCCATTCTGACCGGTGTGAGGTGGTATCTCATTGAGGTTTTGACTTGTATTTCCCTGATGCTGAGTGATGTTGAGAACTTTTTCATGTGTCTGCTGGCTATTTGGATGTCTTCTTTGTAGAAATGTCTATTTGTGTTTTCTGGCCATTTCTTGATTGGATTATTTGTTCTTTGGGTGTTGAGCTTGATACGTTCTTTATAGATTTTGGATACTAGCCCTTTATCTGATGTGTCATTTGCAAATATCTTCTCCCATTCTGTCAGTTGTCTTTTGCTTTTGTTGACTGTTTCCTTTGCTTTAGTCTTGATGAAGTCCAAAAAGCTCATTTTTGCCCTTGCTTCCCTTGCTTTTGGTGATGTTTTTAGGAAGAAATTGCTGCAGCTGAGGTCGAAGAGGTTGCTGCCTGTGCTCTCCTCAAAGATGTTGATGGATTCCTGTCTCACATTTAGATCTTTCATCCATTTTGAGCCTATTTTTGTGTGTGGTATAAGGAAATGGTCCAGTTTCATTCTTCCACATGTGACTGTCCAATTTTCCCTCCACCATTTGTTGAAGAGACTGTCTTTTTTCCATTGGACATTCTTTCCTGCAAGACCCCGAATAGCCAGAGGAATGCTGAAAAACAAAACCAAAGCTGGAGGCATCACAATTCTGGAGTTCAAACTCTATTACAAAGCTGTAATCATCAAGACAGTATGGCACTGGCACAAAAACAGACACATAGATCAATGGAACAGAATAGAGAGCTCAGAAATGGATCCTCAACTCTATGGTTAACATAGACTTTTAAAAAGAGAATCCATCAGTTGAGCCAAAACTTACAGGTGAAACAACTAATCTTAGACACATGTATAATTAATTATATATGTATGGGATGTATTTGGCTTTGTTCAATATCTTCTCACTAAACAGTGGGAAAACTTTTTAACTGCATGTGTCTAGATATAAATTTCAAAACAGCTCAATCCTTTTATGAGTTGTCCTTTCCTTGAGATTCGTGTTTTTCTCTGCTGGTTGACAGTCATGACTTCTTGATTAAAATTAGTTTTCTTTTTGTTTAGTTTTTTGTTTGTTTGTTTGTTTGTTTGTTTGAATTCTGGGGGCACCTAGATAGCTCAGTCAGTTCAGCACCCAACTCTTCATTTTGGCTCAGGTCCTGATCTCAGGGTCATGGGGTTGAGCCCTGTGATGGGCTCTGTGCTGAGCTTAGAGTCTGCTCTAGATTCTCTCTCCCTCTCCTTTTGTTTCACACACCCCCCACCTTGGTTCATGCTCTCTCTTTCTAAAAATAAATAAATACAACCTTTAGAAAAAATAAATAATTCTATAAGGTATAATATACATAAGGTAAGGTGCACATCTTAGGTGTACATCTCCTTAGATGTACTCATTAGATGTATTCCTTAGGTGTACTCCTAGGATGTACTCCTTAGGTGTACATCTCCATATATTTTTACCCCTGTGATACACCTGTAAGCACCCTTGTAATTTCTAACTGAATCAATATATAAAACATGCCCAGCATCCTGGAAGGTTCCCTTCGTACTCTTTTCCATTAACATTCCCTAACAGTAATACTATTCTGACTCCTACCCCATGAAACATTTTTTTTGTTAATTTTTTAAAAGATTTTATTTATTTGTGAGAGAGAGTGAAAGAGTACAACAGGGGGAGTGACAGACAGAGGGAGAAGCAAATTCCCGGCTGAGCAGGGAGCCTGATACCGGTCTCAATCCCAAGACACCGAGATCATAACCTGAGCCTAAGGTAGGCCCTTAACCCTCTGAGCCACTCATATGTCCCAGAAATAATTTTATCTGTTGTTAAAATTTATAGCAGCGGAATCAAATGACATGAAAATTCACCAATACTGGTATTGTCAGGTTTTGATTTGTTTTAATTTTGCTCATTCTGTTGAGCATGTAATGATATTTCCCTCTAGCATTAATCTGTATTTTTCTGATGACTAATGATGTTGAGAATCTATTCATATGCTTATTGGTCATTTGGATGCTCTGTTCTGTGAAGTGCCTGCTTTAACTCATTTGCCCATTTCTCCTTTGGGTTGTCTTAATGATTTTTAAAGTTCAGTATTCAACTCAATTCAATTCAACAAGTATTATAGAGCCAGAACTTGATGTTTCACAATAAGTTTTCTCTACTCTTGGCATTGCTGCTATTTCTGCTACAATTGCATTTTTTTCATGGCCTGTGCTCTCCTTTGCTGTTTAATATCTTTCTCTCCTGCTGTGATCTGCCATACTCTCTGGTTCATATGACTTTTATTGCCACTTGCCGAAAAATAAACTTTCTAGCCTTCCAAGGGACTCCAATGTGAGACTTCATAGCCCAGAGACAGTGACCTTTTTATCAAATTCCAAGCGTAAGGCTTCTCTTTTGGGGTTCCCCAGTAGCACCAATGATTTTACTGTTGATCACTTATTTTCGAAACTGCTCATCCTATTGGTTACACTGGTCCATATCACCAACAACCAACTGTTGGATGAACCAACATATCTCTTAGATTTTCCTAGAATTCCAGGTATCATTTTTCTGAGCCTCTTTCCTCTGTTGACTAAGCACCATAATTTTGGACAGTGAAGAATGCTTCTAGCAACAGTCTAGTGGAAGATTAGCCATACTTAAACAACATAGATTTTTACTAACTTCTTTCTCATCTCTCTTCTTTCAGGTTCCTTCTTCATTACAGGTCATTCACCGATTTTCTAGGACACGTATCAAAGGCTTCTTACAATAGGAAATATTAATGGCAGGACTTTTAAACTCCTTTAGCATACTCACTTTTCTGCCCTTAGTAGACCTTACATAGACAGAATGCGAATGAGAAGCCATGTTTTCCAACAAAGATAAATTCCATTTGTAACACTAAACTTAGAACAAAACAGTTACTCTTCATCAGAGAAGTCTATAAACTTAGATAAGCAGGAGAATTGACATGCACAAGGTAACTGACACAAATATGCATGTGTCCACTTGCATGTTGAAGGTCTCCCAATGACCAAAACATCCATCAATGTCTATGTGATATGAAGTTGCTGATCATCTTATCTGCCATAAATGCTTGCCTATTACATGCAGATAAGATCTATTATCTTAAATATGCACAAAAATACTTTTATTAATGAAAAAACTGAGACTTCAGTGAGATAAAATTGCCGAAGTCAGTTTGAAATTGACACAGGGTTTGATTCATGTTTGATTAGCTTCAGAAATATCCTCTTCCTACACCTCAAGAAACATCCTACTTTCTACTGTCCTAGACTGGTGTTCTTATATCTCTCATAATATTGAAAGCATTTGCCACACTGGCATAAAAACAGACACATAGACCAGTGGAACAGAGTAGAGAGCCCAGATATGGACCAGCAACTCTATGGTAAAATAATCTTTGACAAAGCAGGAAAAAATATCCAAAGACAGCCTCTTCAATAAATGGTGCTGGGAAAATTGGACAGCTAGATATAGAAGAATGAAATGTGACCATTCTCTTATACCATACACAAGGATAAACTCGAAATGGATAAAAGACCTCAACGTGAGGCAGGAATCTATCCAAATCCTAGAGGAGAACATAGGCTGTAACCTCTTCGACGTCAGCCACAGCAGCTTCTTTCAGGACATGTCTCCAAAGGCAAAGGAAACAAAAGCAAAAATGAACTTTTGGGACTTCATCAAGATAAAAAGCTTCTGCACAGCAAAGGAAACAGTCAACAAAACAAACAGGCAACCCACGGACTGGGAGAAGATATTCGCAAATGACACTACAGACAGAGGTCTGATATCTAAGATCTATAAGGAACTCCTCAAATTCAACACTCAAAAAACAGATAATCACGTCAAAAAATGGGCAGAAGACATGAACAGACACTTCTCCAAAGAAGACATACAAATGGCTAACAGACACATGAAAAAATGTTCATCATCATTAGCCATCAGGGAGACTCAAATCAAAACCACATTGAGGTACCACCTCGCACCAGTTAGAATGGCAAAAATCAACAAGACAGTAAACAACAAATGTTGGAGAGGATGTGGAGAAAGGGGAACTATCTTACATTGTTTTTGGGAATGCAAGTTGGTGCAGTCACTTTGGAAAACAGTGTGGAGACTCCTCAAGAAATTAAAAGTAGAGTTACCCTATGACCCTGCCATTGCACTACTGGGTATTTACCCTAAAGATACAGATGTAGTGAAAAGAAAGGCCATATGTACCCCAATGTTCATAGCAGCAATGGCCACAATTGCCAAACTGTGAAAGAGCCAAGATGCCCTTCAACAGACAAATGGATAAAGAAGATATGGTCCATATATATATTATATATATATATAATGTATATATATATAATTATATATATTATATTGTATAATACTCCTCCATCAGAAAGGATGAATACCCAACATTTGTTATCAACATGGACGGAAGAGGTTATGCTGAGTGAAATAAGTCACGCAGAGAGAGTCAATTACCATATGGTTTCACTTACGTGTGGAGCATAAGGAAAAACATGGAGGACATTGGGAGATGGAAAGGAAGGTTGAATTGAGGGAAATTGGAGGGGGAGGCGAACCATGAAAGACTGTCGATTCTGAGAAACAAACTGAGGGTTTTGGAAGGGAGGGGTTTGGGGAATGGATGAGCCTGGTGGTGGGTAATGGGGGGGCACGTATTGCATGGAGCATTGAGTGTGGTGTATAAACAATGAATCTTGGAACATCGAAAAAATAAAATAAAATAAAATAAATAAATAAATAAATAAATAAATAACCACGATTGACTTTTAATATGGTTGTTGCCTCAATCAGCATGTGGATACACACCAAGGATCTGTCTTATGCTTCCATTTTTTCACAGGGTCCAGATCCTCAAGAAAGTTTGTTGACTGAAAACAATGGTTTTAATTTAAACACCAAAGGACATATCTTAGGTTATAATAAACTTCTGTAACCCCAAAACGGAGGAAAAGTTTATTTGAATGGGTAGAATCAGACGAGATAGCTAAAATGTTTCCAGCACTAATTTACTTACTAGGCATTGCAATAAGGCTTAATCTTCATGAAATCCTAACAATAAACTTAGTAGTAATTACTACTATTATTCTCATTTTAAAGATGTATGAAAAAAACCAGATATGACTGACTTCAGAAAAATTACCAAGTCTCAACCACTACGCCTTGAGGTTGCATTGAGGAGGGTTGAGGCAAGACTTGAACTGAAATATAGTTCTAAAGGATAATCAGAATCTGTACAAATTAAATTGGGGAATGGGGAAGAAGGCTAAATGTAAAGTAGGGAAAACAGTGTAACGGAAACATGGTTCAATCCACTTTTGGAAGACAGATGTTGGAATGGGTGGAACAGCATAGGATGCCTACTAAGACAGAATGGAGAACCCAGGGTTAACGCACACAGTTGCATCTGACTGACAGTTGACTCAGCTCCATCACTTAGTATTTACATAACTCTTCAAGTGACTTAACCTCTCTGTGCTCCATATGTTTGCGAACTTCATCGGGCTTTTATAAGGATTAATAGGAGTATGTCTAGAAGGACAGTATCTGGTATATGGTTAACCACTGCTCATGTTTGGCCCTTTTATGATTTTTAGCATTAGTATTAATTTAAAAATTGCAATCATTCAAATTTACAGGTTTTGGTATATTCATCAAAAAACTTATTTCACTTTTACATTTGTTCTTCTCTAAGAGTCTATGGAACAGATTAAATGAATTCTGGATTTTAAAATGTCTTTTAAGTTCATTTTAATGTAGTGTGAGAAAATCAAGCTCAAATAGTTGGGTGATTTGGCTGCAACCACATAATGTCATTTGTCTGTGCTCAAGCCTCAGCTTGTGATGATTGGAAAGAACAGAAATAGTAAATATATGCCATATAGACAGCAAACCAAAACTCTAGATCTAGTCATAGATCCTTAATTTTCTTGAAAAGATGTTATTTTGAGTATCTGTTCAGTTATAAGCCTGGCTGTAATGTTCTGTGTCTGAATTTCAGAGCAATCGCCAACATTTTAAAAATTAATTTGGAAGATTGTTATTTTTACCTCCTCCTGCTCTCATCATTTGCACTATACAAAGTAGCTGTTTTGATGAGTCTGCTTGTCCAGTTGGTCTCAGTGACATAATTTGACCCAGTCAGTTAAATTTTTGAATAAGTTTGTGTATATAGAGCTCGGGATTAATTTCCAGGGATTTCATTTACAAAGGTCCCTTTGCTGCAAGGAAATCTTAGTGCTCCTAGACTGAACTCCTTATTAAATTTGTCTGGTCGACAAATTTGACTAATGAGTTATTAGCTGGTTGTTTCTAATATGCTCTTTTCTCAGTTTTCACTCTGAAATGACATCCTTTTATTTGTGTAAATATGTATATTTATATGTACAAACTATATAGAGCTCTGTGTGTATGTGTATAAACATACAAATACAGCCTTCTACAGTCTGTTTTCCAGGAACTTAACTTTTCTTCTTCATGGGTAATAAAAATTATATTTATGTGTAGTCATTAGATTTTCAGAAGCCTCAGTATTTCACATTAGATAGATTTTTTTAAAAAACATCTAGGGTCTGTGTCATACATGTTGACTTTTACTTTCATGTTTATAAACTGAAGAGTAGTTTGAAAAAAAATTGCAATCTGATTAAAATATGTTCTTTGATTAGCGTAAGTACATAATCTTCAAGCAATAATAATAGAAAGAGGATAAGACAAATAGAAAATATGAAACCACTTTGATGAAAAATGCCCACTTAAAGGGACCTGTATTGCTTTATTGTTCACTACAAGAAGGTAAACAGAATACTTTTTTTGCTACTGCTTTATATTCTTATCACATGTTTTCTTAATTTTAACAAAGATATATCTCAGTATCCCCCACTTTATAGTCTGAGAAAATGAGGAGGCATAGAAAGCTTATTGAGGCTTCAATTTTACTTCAAATGCAAACTGTGTGTCAGTTTATCAGAATTTTAATATGGAATATAAGATATAATAAAAGTATATCAAATATTTCATAGGCCAAAATGAAGTATATATTTAAGAGGGTTTTTGGCAAAATTCTCCAGCCCATTTTGTATTACTGTCTTATTTACCTTTGATTTTTTCCAAGATCTTTATTGTATTAAAGTTTAATACTTTCTATTAAAATAAGATTATGCAGTTATATAGATAGAACTTTTTTTTTTATTGTTATCCCCACACTTGATATCCTTTTTCCTCTTTCTCCTCCAGGAGCTATAAAAGATTTCTAAAAACTCATGGATTATCAGTGAAAGCCATTATTCAGCTACAAAGCCAGCTGATGTCCTAAGTAAGTTCTTAGCTAGCATCTTCCATTAAGAAGTCTAACCAGAAAAAACATAGCTAAATTTTCTCTAAAATGTTCACTAAAATATTCATTCAGGAAGAGGTGTTGGTAAATACACACATTGTGAAGAGACATGATTTATTGTTTAGTATACCTCAAATTGCTTCATAGATAATGGACCTTTAGAGTAAAAAAGCAAGCAAAAAAACAAAAAGCAAATTGCCAAGTTTTCTTAAGCTTCTTTTTTTTTTTAAATAAGATGTGGGTTGTTCTTTTTTTATTTTTTTTAAGATCTTATTTATTTATTTGAGAGAGAGATAGTGAGAGAGAGCATGAGAGGGAAGAAGGTCAGAGGGAGAAGCAGACTCCCCGTGGAGCTGGGAGCCCTATGTGGGACTCGATCCCGGGACTCCAGGATCATGACCTGAGCTGAAGGCAGTTGCTTAACCAACTGAGCCACCCAGGAGGCCTTAACCTTCTTTTTATAGCCTCTCTTTCTTTGGGAACAATATGGTTAAGCTTCAGTGTTGTGATGAAGCGACCAACCATCCTCCATACTGCCTGGTCAACAATTTTCACTGATGGAGTCAGGCCATCTTGTTTCATGAGGAAGACTGAGAATATATAGGCCAGAAAAACAAAGATGGTAACTTTTCACTTTCTATGTACACATATACCTTCTCTGTTTCCTGAAAGAATACAAAAAGAAATTAGTATCCCTTCTTCTTCCATGAAAAATAATTTTTAAATGACCATTTTTTTTCTCAAAGTCACGCATCTGGTGGCTCCTTTTAGCCATGGAGGTCATATATTCCTTTAAAAGTATAGATTTAGGACATCTTTCTAGCCAAATGTTATTGGCAGGTACCCTTATAATTAAGGCAGCAACGGTCAAATTACAGATTATGCTATGAACAGAAACAATTCTCCAAAAATTATAATTCCCTAGCCCTGGTTGTATTCTAAAGCATATTGAATCATATTTTAGCCATAGGGTTGATTACAGTGTGATTTTATCAGTCAGAATAATGTTCCCTAATAGAATCTTAGCAAAGCGGAATGTTTGAGGCTATAGGCAATTCAATATTTACATGCATGGCTAATTGGCTGGTAGTTATGGACATGGATCAAAGTTTAGAATTCTCTGGAAGAAACAAATCTGCTTGCATGTGCCCTTGAATTCATATTTACACGTCCTTTGGGGAGTTTGTGTATTTCATAAGCTTTTTAAATTCTCTTCCCCAATCTTTCCTCACAATGATTTTAAAGAGTCAGCAGAATAGCTATCTTCCTAAAACACAAAGGGACAATGAACATATGACTCATTCAGGGTCACCAAGTGAATTTGGACAAAAGTGAGGGCAGAATCAGATTGTTCAAGTTGATGCATGACTATTCCTCTTTCTCTTATCCACATAGACATACAAAAAGCATTTCAATAGGTTTAATCATAAAATTTGACCTGAAAGAACTAGTAATTATCCGTGGTCAGGGAATAGCACACTTAACATAAAATGGGCCTATAACAAACTATTTTAGCTCAATTTCCCTTTCTTTGCTTACATAATGGAGGAAGGAGTAATAAACAGTAAAATCACAAACGTGGAGAAGAGGAAGAAAATACAGAAATCAAGTTCATGCAAATAACCATCTCCTGAATAATTAAAAGTTGGCTGTGATTAGAAGCAAAGACAATATAGTCTTTACCAAGCAAACATTTAAAGGAAAGACGCACTAACTAAAATGTATATTACAAAGCTATCTCCTTATGGGTGGAAGCTTAATTTGAACGAATTAATCTGTTTTAATTTATATCATTTTAACAGCCAATTGACATTCCATATCTGTGAGCATTGGAGAATCCTGTGAGTTTGAACAATATGGTTCTACTGCAGGCTTTGTCAGCTAGTGATTCCAAACAAGACTTCAGTCTTTGCCTTGCTCTGAAAACTTCCTTTTTCCACCAGCGTTACTGTGCTTGCCAAGAGTGACATAACCTTGAAATTATTTGTTACATTTTCCAATGAACAAACCCAGCTTGTTAAGGAAATGGGCAGCCTATATCATTAGCAAAGAGTACAATAGTGGACTCAGAATTCAGCCTCGACTGGTGAGCCCAGAGTATTACTTGTTTCTGGGAAATCTCTCTGATTTTAGAAACAATCCAGTATTTTAACTGTGCTGGTAGAGCTAGGTTAGCTTCTCAAGATTGTTAGGGAAGTGTGCCACCTCCTGCACCACATGAAAGCTGAAGTTCATGTGGTCTTCAATGCAACCCAGTCCAAATAACATTTACACTCATTTTAATTGCACTTACCATGTATTAGTGGTCTTTCTTTGAATCAGGTTTGTTGGCAATGAAATAAAATCTTGAGAATAACTATTACTTTTTCTAACTATGAAATTAATATACTTCTACTGCAGACAATTTAAAAGTACTCTATAGAATTAAGTAGAAAAACAAATCACTCTCACCAGCCAAACATACAATGGTGAACACACACATACATATAATTATCCAACTAGAAGTAATGATCCTATATGTGATTTGATTCAGGATAATAGGAAGATTTATAAAATGCATAACACCTATTCTCTTCACAATATTTACAGATTTAAACAGAAGAACCAATCCATTAATAAACTCTATATTTGCAGATAACGTGCTATCTGGCAGGTAGATTAATCTGAGGAATACTGTAATAGAAAATCTTGACTTGGAGAACTGATTTATGAAATTAACTTACAGGAAGTAGATGTTTTGTTTTTTCTTTAAAAAATACATTATGCTGTATCTTTTGAAGTTAATTTTATTTTTAAATAGGTAATATTTGCATGTTTCTCAAGGGAAAACTATGTAAGAAGATATATTTTGAAAACACTCGCTTCCATTCTTATCTCTACCTGTCCCATTATATCTCCTACCCTAAAAAGAAATGACCTTCATTAGTTTTGAATGTATACTTTCAGTTTTGTTATCATATTATGCAAATATGAGTATGTTTTCTTATATTCTGTTTTACACAAATAGCATCTTACTATATTGCCTTTAGTATCCTTGCAGCTCCTGCAGAACTTTCAATATAAGTGCATAAAGAACTTCAGTTGCATATATTCGCACATTCAGAATTTGTTTCTGTGTAAAGTAATACTATAGTTTAAGTAGTTTCTTATAGATAGTTCCTTTACATTATTTCGTGATTATAAACAATGCTGCCACAATAATCTTGTGCCAATGTTATTTCGTACTCTTGCGGATATACATTTAGAATAAAGTCCCTGAAGTGGGATCACTGGGTCAAAAATAAACTCATTTGTAATTTTGAAAGATATCCTTCATAAGGATTTTAACATTTTGCAATACCACCAGAAGTGGAAGTGTCTGTTTTCCTTTAGCCATACAAACATTCTAAGTTATCAAACATTCATTTACATTTCTGTGATTCTGATAGGTGAGACATTGTATTTCATTTTAGTTTGCGTTACAATTTTTTTTTTTTTTTTAGTTTGCGTTAAAATTTTAAAAGAGACTACACATCTTTTTTAAATGCTTGCAAATATCGTGTTCCTTTTCTAGAAAATTATTTGTTCTGATCTCTGCCTATTTTTCTATTGGGTTCTTCCTTTTCTCAAGTTGTAGAGCTCATTGTACATTGGAGAAATTAACCCTTTATGATATCAGTTGCAATTTTTTTATAATTCTCCTGAATATTTACTTATACTATTTGTTTTGAAGTCTGAGTTTTTATTTTTTCTTTGTTTTGTGTCCTGTTTTGTTTTATTTTGTTTATGCTCTTATCTGGGATTTTTTTCGTGGTCAAATTTATCAGTCTATTTTCCCACAACCTAAATTCAGTCTTTCTTAACCAAAATTCTGGAAAGCAGAATATCCGATATTTTAAATATTTTCTCTTTCATAAAGTATCCATTTAAAATACAGCTCTTTGATGAAAGATAATGCTATCTCATTCTGAAGGGAATACTGCAAATTTCTACATTATCAAAGTGTAATATCATGTTTCCTCTTAAATGGGAATGCTAGCACTACAAACCCTTGGGATTTGACTTTTTAAATGTCTGATCCCACATATAGAGTACAAGACTTTTTATGATCATGAATATTTGATGAATTTATATACTTTTGCATGATAGAGATACAGATCTCAATAATAATTCCAAGTAGTCTAAATAGCTCTGTTGGAAGATTAATATATCTCAGAATTTCTTATATTGAATTAACTGCAGAAAGCCGCCTGAGGAAATATATGGACATATGTCTCATGTATTTATAGTAGAGAGGCTAAAAAAATATAGGGATGACATTCATATATGCTAGTTCAATGTTTGCATCACTTTATATTCATTATACAAATAGTAATAACATGAGGTCAGTAACAATTTGGAACATTTCTGTCTGCTCTGGACAGCTGGTACAGTAGTGTGTGCTGATATTTATGATAATAATCAAACGGTTTGCTTATCCAGCATCAGCTGCCTTGGGTTAAAGTCTGAACACGTCTTAAACTCTGCATGTCAGGAGTGTTTAAGACAACTCTATCATTTATTTAGCTAGTACTGATACTACTCCCTGGCGGTGGATTCAGAGCTAAGCTCCAAGGCTCCAGTTCTAATTGGAGAAATCTCTGATAAATTCCCACAGCATTCCATTTGGATACGTATTGCTGTTTTGCTATGAATGTTCTCTACCCGACTCCCACACAATGACCCTGCTAGTATAATCCTATCCTATAACAACTGCTGTGGTAGACAGTGTATCTTTGGATTGATTTGATGGAGTCAGATTTTTGTTTCTTAGTCTCAGAGGAGATAGCCTACAATTTCAGTTTCCTATTTATTTTGAAGGAATAATGGACAAGGCAAAGAGAAGATAAGTGCTGACAGTAAGCCAAGTTACATTTTCTTTTTTATAAGGAAATACTCATCCTAAAAACACTGTTTTAGTACTACATTTTAAATGACTTGAAGAATGCATATCTGCCACAGATGCTATTCCAAGATGCCTTGTTCATTCTTTTTCCACAAAAAGTCTCTTCACTAACTCCTTGAGACATGCGTGAAAGAACTCCACTAACATCAAAGTATCCTACAAACATTTATTTTCTACCAAGGATGTTTTATTCCTTCACTTCATTTAACAAATAGAACTACAACCTCTGCTCATTCTATTTTTTTCTTTTTTTGACCACCTTTACAGATATTTTTACTTATTCACCATTTTATTCATCAATTAAACATTTAGTTTGCATGGGGTATATACTAGGCATTAACCAGGTTGTGTGACTACTTGGAATATAAGACACTGTCCCTGCCCTTCAGGTATTCATAGATAGTGGTGAAAATGTCCACACAAAGAGGAAATAATACAATGAGTGTTAATACATAATACAATCAGAAAATAATACAATCAATGGCAGTGCAGAGAGGTGAATGCTAGTTTGTCAAAGTCATGTTGTGTTATTGGGTTGAAGTAAGTTGTTACATAATAATTAGCTTGACTATTCTGAAATCATGGGAAACCAACCAAAATATGACATAAGCTAGTTTATAGGGATCAGACATGGTTTGTAGCTCCTAGAGATTTTGATTCTGGGCCTTTCATGAGGTCACTGTAAGCAACTTGGGGAATGGATCGTTTATCCTTGGCATGCTGGAATCCTCCCTAAAATGAAGACTATTCTTGCCAGACATACTTCTGAAGACGTTGTCATATTTTTTATTTCTGCTATTGAATGCTTAAATTTCTTTCACTGAAATTCCTAAGTCACTTGTTCTTTTTCTTTTTTTTTAATTCCAGTGTAGTTAACATATAATATTATATTAGTTTGAGGTATACAATACAGTGATTCTATATATTACTTAGTGTTCGTCACTATAAGTGTACTCAATCCAATTCACTTATTTCACCCATCCCCTACTCACCTCCTCTTTGGTAAACCTGTTTGTTCTCAATAGTTAAGAGTCAGTTCTTTGGTCTGTCTCATTTTTTCTTCCTCTGTTCATTTATTTTGTTTCTTAAATTTCACATACAAATGAAATCATATGCTATTGTTCTTCTCTGACTGGCTTATTTTGATTAGCATTATACTCTCCAGATCCATCCATGTTGTTGCAAATAGCAAGATTTCATTCCTTCTTAAGGATGAATAATATTCATATATATATATACATATATATATATATATATATATATATATATATATGTATGTATACACACACACACACACACACACACACACACACACACACCATTTGGTATACCGTTTCTTCTTTATTCATTTATCAATCTATGGACACTTGGGCTGCTTCCATATTGTAGCTATTGTCAATAATGCTGCTATAAACATAGCAGTGCATATATCCCTTCAAATTAGTGTTTTTGTATTCTTTTGGTAAATACCCAATAGTGTCATTACTGGATTGTGGGGTAGTTCTATATTTAATTTTTTGAGGAAATTTCATACTGTCTTCCACAGTGGCTGTACCAGTTTGCATCCCCACCAACACTGCACTAGGGTTCTTTTTCTCCACATCCTCACCAACACTTGTTTCTTGTGTTGTTGATTTTAGTCATTCTGACAGGTGTGAGGTGATAGCTCATTGTAGTATTGATTAGCATTTTCCTGGTGATGTGTGTTGAGCTTCTTTTCTTATGTCTGTTGGCAATCAGTATGTCTTCTTTGGAGAAATATCTATTCATGTCTTCTGCCAATTTTTTAATTAGATTATTTGATTTTGTTAGTTGTATCAGCTCCTTATACGTTTTGGATACTAACCCTTTATGGGATATGACATTTGCAAATACAGTCTCCCATTCCATATGCTGCCTTTCAGTTTTATTGATTGTTTCCTTTGCTATGCAGAAGCTCTTTATTCTGATGTAGTCCCAATAATTCTTTTTTGCTTTTGTTTTCCTTGCCTCAAGAGACTTATCTAGAAAGATGCTATTATGGCTGATGTCATAGAAATCACTGCCTGTGCTCTCTTCTAGGATTTTTATGGTTTCAATTTTCACATTTAGGTCCTTATCCATTTTGACTTTATGATTGTGTATGCTGTAAGGAAGTGGTCCAGTTTCATTCTTCTGCATGTAGTTATCCTGTTTTCCCAATACCATTTGTTCAAGAGAATGTCTTTTTCCCACTGGATAATCTTGCCTCCTTTGTTGAAGATTAATTGACCATAATATCATGGGTTTATTTCTGGGATTTCTATTCTGTTCCATTGATCTATGTGTCCTTTTTTGTGCCATACTGTTTTGGTTACTATAGCTTTGTAATATAACTTGAAGTCTGGAATTGTGATATCCCATTTAATTTTTCTTTTTCAGATTGCTTTGGCTTTTCAGAGTATTTTGTAGTTCCACACAAAATTTAAGATTGGTTTTGCTAGTTCTGTGAAAAATGCTGTTGATATTTAACAGGGATTTCATTAAATGTGTAGATTGCTTTAGGTAGTATAGACATTTTAACAATATTTGTTCTTCACATCTGTGAGCATGGAATATCTCTCCATTTGCATTGTTTTCAATTTTTTTCAGTAATGTTTTATACTTTTTAGAGTACAAGTCTTTCACCTCTTTGGTTAAGTTTATTCCTATTTTATTGGTTTTAGTGTAATTATAAGTGGGATTGTTTTCTTAATTTCTCTTTCTGCTGCTTTATTATTAGTGTGTAAAACTGCAATGGATTAATTTTGTATCCTGTGACCTTACTGAATTCATTTATCACTTCTAGTTGTTTTTGGTGGAGTCTTTAGAATTTTCTATATATAGTAGTATATCATTTGCAAATAGTGAAAGTTTTCTTCTTTGCTGATTGGGTGTTCTTTCTTCTCTCTCTCTCTTTTTTTTTTTTGGAGAGAGTGGAGAGACAGGCAGAGGAACAGGAGAGAGAATCTTAAGCAGAATGCCTAGCACAGAGCCTGATGTGGGGTTCAATCTAACGACCATAAGATCATGACCTGAGCCTAAATCAAGAGTTGGACACTTAACCAACTGACCCACCCAGGCCCTCCTGGATGCCTTTTAATTCTTTTTCTTGTTTGATTGCTGTGGCTAGGACTTCTGCTACTGTGCTGAATAAAAGAATTGACATCCTTGTCTTGTTCCTGACCTTAGGAGAAAAGTTGCCAGTTTTTCCCTATTAAATATGATGTTACCTGTGGGTTTTTCATACAAGGCTTTCATTATGTTCAGGTATATTCCCTCTAAACCTACTTTGTTGACGGTTTTTATCATGGATAGATGTTCTAGTTTGCCAAATGCTTTTTCTGTCTCTATTGAAATGATCATATGTTTTTTATCCTTTCTCTTATTGATGTGATGTATCACATTGATTGATTTGTGAATACTGAACCATCCATCCCAGGAATAATTTCCATTTGATCATGGAAAAAAATGATTTTTTAATGTCTTGTTGGATTTCATTTACTAATTTTTTAAAAGATTTTATTTATTTATTTGACACAGAGAGAGAGATCACAAGTAGGCAGAGAGGCAGGCAGAGAGATCGGGGGAAGCAGGCTCCCTGCTGAGCAGAGAGCCCAATTTGGGGCTCGATCCCAGGACCCTGAGATCATGACCTGAGCCAAAGGCAGAGGCTTTAACCCACTGAGCCACCCAGGTGTCCCCTGAGCATTGATTTTATATCCCACCACGTTGCTGAACGTGGAGTGTTAAAGTGCCCTATTATTATTGTAGTACTACTGATTACTTCCTTAATTTTTCTGATTAAATGTTTTATATATTTGGGTGCTCTCATGTAGGGGGCATAAATATTTACAATTGTTATATCTTCTTGTTGAGTTGCCCTTTTAATTACTATATAGTATCCTTCTTTGTCTCTTGTTATAGTCTTTGTTTTCACATCAGTTTTGCCTGATTTAAGTAATGCTACCCCAGCTTTCTTTTGATATCCATTTGCATGATAAATATTTCTGTATCCTTTCACTTTTAATCTGCATGTATTGTTATATCGAAATGAGTTTCTTGGAAGCAGCATATAGATGGGTCTTGTTGTTCATCCATTCCACCACCTTCTGTCTTTTGATTAGCACGTTTAGTTCATTTCCATTCAAATAAATTATGATAGATATGTATTTATTGTAATTTTGTTACTTGTTTTGTTGTTGTTTTTGTAGTACTCTGATTATTCTCTTGCTTTCTCACAGTTTGCTGGCATTCTCATGGTTTGCTGGAGTCCTTTCTCTTTATTTTTTGCATATCTATTTCTGGTTTTGATTTATGGTTCATTAGGTTTGTATATAACATTTTCTGCATATAGTAGTCTATATTAAGTTGATGGTTGCTTAAGTTTGAACCCATTCTTTACTCCTCTGCCACCCATTCTTGGTGTCATAATTCTGTGAGTCCCTTGACAAATTTTTACAAATATACTTATTTTTCCTGCTTTTGTGTTTCCTACTTTTCATACTCTCACTTATGTTCTTGCCTTTCCACTCAAAAAATCTCCTTTACATTTCTTAAAGCGCTTGTTTAGTGGTCATGTAGTCCTTTAGTTTTTGTTTGTCTTAGAAATTCTTTATTTCTCCTTCTATTCTGACTGATATCTTCGCTGGTTAGAGTATTCTTGGCTGTAGATTTTTTTTTTTTCTTTTTTCTTTTTAGTACGTTGAATATATCATGCCACTCTCTTTGGGCCTGCAAAGTTTCTGCTGAAAAATCCACTGATAGCCTTATGTGGTTTCCCTGGTATGTAACTGTCCTCTTTTCTCTTGCTGCTTTTACAATTTTCTCTTTATCACTAATTTTTGCTATTTTAAATACTATGTGTTTTGGTGTGGATCTCCCTAGGTTGATTTTGTTGCAGCGATATGTGTGCCTTTAGGTCTGGATATCCGTTTCCTTCCCCAGATTAGGGAAGTTTTCAGCATTATTTATTCAAGTGAAATTTCTGCCCCCTTTTCTCTCTATTCTTCTGGGATCCCTCTAATGCAAATGTTGTTATGCTTGATAGAGTCACGGAGTTCCTTAAGTATCTTCTTATTCTGCATAATTTTTTTTCTCTCACCTGCTCAGCTTGATTACTTTCTATTACTCTGTCCTCTAGATTGCTAATTTGTTCTTCTGTTTCCTCTAGCCTGCTATTTATTCTATCTAGTGTATTTTAATGTCATTTATTGGATTCTTCATCTTTGATTGCTTTTTATCTGTTTTTAAGGGTCTTGCTGATGTTCTCCACTCCTTTTTCAAGAACAGTGAGTATCTTTAAGATCATTACTTTAAATGCTCTATCAAGCATATTACTTGCCTCCATTTCACTTAAGTCATTTGCTGTGGTCTTTTCTTGTTCTTTCATTTGGGACCTATTCCTCTGTCTCTTCATTTTGTCTAACTCTATGTGCTTGTTTCTGTGTGTTAGAAAAGTCAGCTATGTCTTCTGCTCTTGATGGTAATGGCAGTCAGCTGCAGTGGCTCTCTTTGCCAATTGTGGGCAGTGTTTGGTTCCTTTGGTGTTAGTAAACCACTCTGGGGCCACTTTGGGTTTGAGTGGAGTCAGTCCAGGCATTTGCCAGAGATGTAGTAGCACCAAACTACTGGATGATTTTCCTGTTGTCCCCAGAGAAATTTTCATTGGTGGGCAGGTCTGCAATCAAACCAACTGCCTACCCCCAACCCATGCTGGGGCTGCTATTTGATTGGTGTGCAGTTTTCTTCCTTTTGCCCTGGGGCAGGAGTTGTTTTGGAGTGGTGATAGCCCCTATCATGGCAGTTCCCACACTGCCAGGCTTGTGGCTCTGGTCTGAATGGGTTCAGGCCAAGAGTGAATGGTGAAGGATGTAGTGCCACCACCAGGACCAGGCCAGCCATGGTGGGGAATGGAGTTTTAACAAAGTGTGCGCTGGTCTACTTGGGAAGTGATCACTTCTGCTACTACAGAACTGGGGGTGGCCTAGGTGGGTCTGCAAAGTGCTATCATGTTGGGGCGGGGGCAATTTTGAGAAGGTGCATGTTGGTCCTCTGCTACCCTGCTGCTGGCACTGCCACTGTGATCATTGTCACTCAGATTGAGGCGCACAAAGTTGGTAGGTCAGAAGAGATGGTGTTGGCAAGGTTTTTAATGGTGTTCTGGGAGAAGAAACCAACAATGATGGGATTAAACAAATGCGACTAGAAAGGGTGGATCTGCTGAAGTGTGTGGAGAGTTGCTGTAGTGTAAACATGTTTGGTAGTGAATTTCAGCATAGCACTGGTTCTGCCAGGTGGCCCTGTGTTTTATGCTGGGGCCTAGGAAATGTTTCTGAAGATGTTCCTTAGCAAACCCTCTCCCTCCAGGACATGAGATTACTAAATAACTCTGCCTCAGTTATGCCCCAGACATTTTTCAAACTGATGCACAGGTCTGCTCATCTTGTTGTTTCTTTAAGGGCAGGAAGTTGGCTTCCTATTGCCCTCAGTGCTCTCTCAGAGCTGAGCCTGCTGAATTTTTAAACTCATGGCTTTAAGTCCCTCCGGTTTTAAGAACTCATGACATCTAGCCTCTCTAATTTTTAAAGTCAGATATATGGGGATTCATCTTCCCTTTCTGGGCTTCCTAGTGTGATGGTCTGTTTCTTTCCCTTCTCCGAGCCCATGGGTCCCTCCCTCTCACTGATGACCTGCTGTCCATTTAGGTCCCCACAGCATCTCCTTCCTTCCTACACTTTTCAATGTGGCCTCTTATATACCTTTATTTATGGAGTTTGTTCTGCCAGTCTTTGGATCATTTTCTGGATTATTTATATTGTAGTGAGTGTTATCTAGCTGTATCCATGGGATGAGGTGAGCTTAGGGTCCTCCTATTCCCTCATCTTCTGGGAAGTCCATCCACTTGTTCTTGGTTATATTCATTTTATACTGACTGCTAATTGTCTTATTTTAGATTCATATACATTTCTAGTCCCTTGGAGGACAACATCTTGTAATAGAGTGACCAAGGTCTTAGGTGTTCATGATATAGTTATTGAATTGATCATGCTCAATGAATCACACCCTGGTTTTAATTCTGATTCTGTCACTAGCCACATGACTTTGAGTAACATAAAACTAAGGTGTTCTTTCCTTCATTATTGTTGTTATGTATTTATTAATATTTCAATATTAATAATAATAATTACAGTCTCTTTTATTACTATGGAGATCCTCTATTCAAGTCATTGCAATGGGTGTTTTGCATGCATTTTTTTTCATTTTCATGGTGTTATATCTTTTGATAAAAATCATATATTACCTTCTATCATTGAATGTATAATACATGCTTGGTAAACATTCTACATATATTGTTTTATTTAATACTCACAACAATCTTATGAGATAGATATTCTAATTCATTTTATGGATGAAAAATTATAAATAGAGATATTTTACTTACTTTCTTTAAGCCACATATTCAGCAAGAAAACTCAAAGCTGAGGGCATGTCTGATACCAAAGTGTGCCCAATTTTATAAAAAGTAATTTTATTTATAAAATGAATATACGTGTATGTGAAAAATATTAGAAGAGTGAAGATGAGATTAAATAAAAGTAATAATTAAAAACCTTTACTCTCAGTTTCCTTCACCGGATGTATACACTGTCATGGTAGAAATTCTATGTGCCTGAACAAGCATGCACCCACCCCCATATATATGCACAAATATTGTATACATCACAAATGACCATACTAAGTATGTTCAACAACTTGCTTTTTCCCTACTTAATGTATCTCCAAGTATATATGTATGTGTTTGTTGAACATACACACATGTTCTGGGAGAAGAAACTAAAAATGATGGGATTAAAGCAAATGCAACTAGAAAGGGTGGATCTGCTGAAGTGTGTGGAGAGGTGCTGTAGTGTAAACATGTTTGGTAGTGAAGTTCAGCATAGCACTGGTTCTGTCAGGTGGCCCCGTGTGTATCTGCTTTATTACTTTTAATATATGCATCATAGTTCTCTACTGACTGAATATAATATAACATATAGTCAGTTCTTTGATGATGGAAGTTTAGGTTGTTTTAAGTTTTATTGACATTTCAAACAATGCTGCACTGACCACTTTAATGTATACATCTTTGTATATTTCCCTTGCAATTTGTACTCCTAACAACTGTTTATGAATTAATATTTTCTTACAAATTCTGGAATAAATTTTTAAAATTTTATCAAATTAGAAAGTTAACTAGGGTGTGGTGTATAATGTAAATATATGTATGTGTATATAAGCATATATATTATATACATAATCTATATATTCAGTCATAGAAGATTACCTTTAGTAAAAGGTAGGAAGAGTATTAGTAAATATATATATATATATATATATATATATATACACATATATACTAATTAGTATTAGTACCTTTAGTAAAAGGTAATATTGAATCAAATGTTTGAAGGTGAGGGGGGAGCCAAGACATGAGGATTTCATAGAGGATTTCAGAATGAATAGCAACTGCAGCAGCCCTGAGGCTGAAACATATGAGCATATACAGGGTTTAGTAAGGAGGTCACCATGGTTGGGACTGTGCAGGAGAGGGGCAGGATAGGAGGAGATGAGCTTTGAGAAGTGAAAATTTTGATTGGGCAGGGCCTCATAGGCTATCTTAAGGACTTTTACTTGCCTGGGTGAAGAGGGTAATCATCAAAGGATCTTTAAACCCATGAGTGACATATCCGATATGAGTAGCATCTGAGGTTTGGGCTGCTATGCTATATATGGCATGTAGTGGGCAAAGAAGGAAAGAGAAACACTAGTTATCATGCTATTAAAATTATTTCAGACAGAGGTAATGTTGGCATATATAACTGCAGGAATTGGGGAGTGCATGAGGATAGGTAAATTTTTGGATATATTTTGTATGATCAAGATAACCAGGATATACTGACATATTAGATGGAAGTTGTGAAAGAAAGAAGCATCAAAGAGAGAGGGGCACTCTGAGCAATAGACTGAGGGTTTTGGAGGGGTTGGGGTGGGGGGTTGGGCAAGCCTGTGGGTGGGTATTGAGGAGGGCATGTATTGCATGGAGCACTGGGTGTGGTATATGAGCAATGAATCTTGTAACTCTGAAAAAATAAAATAAAAGTATTTGGGGGGAAAAAAAAGAGAGGGGGCAAGCCAAGAAACAGACTCTTAACTATAGAGAACAAACTGATGGTTACCAGAGGGATGGGGGTGGGGAGATGGGTGACATAGGTGATGGGGATGAAGGAGTGCACTTGCTGTGATGAGCACCAGCTGTTGTATGGAAGTGTTGAATCACTATATTGTATACCCAAAACTAGTATTACACTGTATGTTAACTAACTGTAATTTAAATTAAAAGTTTTTAAAATTTTAAATACATAAATAAAAGAAAGAAGAGTCAAAATGATGTCAGGATACTTGATTCAGGCAACTAAAAGAGATGAGGAAGAGAGTAAGAGGTCAGGTTTGTAGGGGAGATTAGGCATTTAGTTTTGGGCATGTTAAATCTCACTTTTATATTAGACATCCAAGTGATGTTGTTAGGGTACTGGAAATCAAGGAAGGAGATCAAGTCTGGGCTGGAGATATAAATCCAGGCATCATCAGCACATAGATTTTCTCAGTTAAAGCCTTGAAAATGTATTACATTACCCAAGAGATACACAGAGATAAAGAAAAGAACCGAGGACTGGATTATATAATGTAAATATTTTTGGTTTTTATTTTTTGCTTGGTTTATATCATTTTTGCCCAAATTTTTTTTTTCCCCAAATACTTTTATTTTATTTTTTCAGTGTTACAAGATTCATTGTTTATGTACCACACCCAGTGCTCCATGCAATACGTGCCCTCCTCAATACCTACCACCAGGCTCGCCCATCCCCCCACCCCCTCCC
>JAPYYM010000290.1:0-14881 GCA_028534135.1 Potos flavus
GTTGAGTTTGAGGAGTTCTTTATAGATCTTAGATATCAGACCTTTGTAGTGTCATTTGCGAATTTGATACCATTTTTGACTGAAATTATATTTTGTCTAAATACAGTGAGCTCTGCTTTCTTTTGGTTTTCACTGGCCAGGAATATTTTTTTTTTCCATCCATTTACTTTATGCCTATATGTTTCCTTAAAGCGGAAGTGAGTTTGTTGTAGGCAGCATATAATTATGTCATCTTCTCCTTCCCCTCTCCTCCTCCTCTGTCTCCACTCAAGTGTCCCTTCTTTTGGAATTCCAAATATTCAAATTGCTCCTCTTGATGGTACCCCATAGATCATACAGGCTTTCTTCACGCTTTTCATTCTTTTTTCTTTCTCTCTTCTGACTGGATACTTTCAGCATTCCTGTCCTCAATATCACATATTCTTTCTTCTGCTTGATCAAATCTCCTATTGATTTTTTTTTCTATTACATTTTTTAAGTCATTCATTGTATTCTTCAGCTCCAGAATTTATTTATATTTAAAAATGATTTTCATCTCTTTGTTAAAGTTCTGGCGTTGTTTATATATCTTTTTCTGGTTTTGTTGAATTGTCTTTCTGTGTTTTCTTGTAGCTCATTGAGTTTCCTTAAAATACCTGTTTTGGATTATTTGCTAAATCCCAAATCTCCACATCTTTGGGTTTGGTTACCAGATTATCGTGACCCTTAATTGTGTCACGTTACTTTGGCTATTCATGCTCTTCGAAGCTTTGCATTAATTACTGTCTTTGCATGTGGATTCGCAGTTTCATCCTCTAGTCTTTAGTTATTATTTTCAAGATATACCTTCAATTAGCCCTGGTAGTTTCTGACACTATCTCAGATCTTCTGTACTGTACCTGCCCCATGTTTCTTTCTCCCTCTTTTGGCAGAATTCTTAAGCGTGTATGTCTTCTCTGGCTCCTAAATACACAGACCAAGTACTGACAGCCTCCTTTCCCCCCGTGGTGGCACTAATGCTCAGGTTTGTAGTCTTCCGCGGCCTGCAGTTTGGCTGACTTCTGCATGCTGACTGGCCATCTGACAAAGCCCATTCACAGTGCTGTCTGGAGCGCATACAGGGAGCCGGCCAGTGTTGGGGGTGTGGCTGGGCACATGGAGTACTGGCGTGCCCATGGACCAGTTGGGGGAATCTTCAGGTAGGTTGTTCCCTGTGGCTCATGTATGGACTTCTTAACAGAATCTGGGAAACCGTTAGGATCAGCATCCCTTTAATGTCTTCTGATGTAGTTGTATCTGCTGCTGTCCCCACCTCTTCTTGCCCTCCAGCCGTGTAACTCATGATTCAGTACTCTGGATGGGGCGAGACCGAAATGAATCCCTTCGGCAGTGTCCACCACGGCTGGGGAAGCCAGCTGCTCACTTTCACAATCTCCTTTGCCCCTGCAGGCTAAATCACAGGTCAAGGAAGATATTTCTTGGCCCTCAGCTGTGCCATTTTGAAGGATGGGCGATATAGGGAAAGTCCAATCGTTCTTACTCACTCCAGTGTATCCAAAATCATGGTTTTTCCTCCACCAGAGTGCTGGAAGTTCTCCTCTGTAATTATGGGTTTTCATAAAAGCGCTCTTGTCTGTGAATGATTGCCTAAGTCAGTGCTGTGCAGGGACCGACGAACTATGGCCTTGAGTGTCTGGAGCTGACCCGTGGGCCACTGCAGGCTCCACAGACAGGACCAAGGTTTGTCTGCCTCTTACCTGACAAATGAGTAAGGCCCTCCCAGATGTTTTGGCATATGGTGCTGGATCTCACAGCTCTCTCAAAGGCACTTTGTGTCTATTCTGTAGATGTGTTCTTTATGGTTACCATTGCAATTATATAAAACATCCTAAAGTTGTAACAGTCTATTTAAAACTGATTGCTACTTAATTTTAATCACATATAAAAACTCCTTGACATCTGTGTCTCACTCGTTTTATGTTGTTTGACACAAATTACCATTTTATATGGTATGTCCCTTAACAGATTTGTAATTACTTTTTATGCTTTTTAAAACCCATATGCTAGGTTTTTAGATTATTTATATACCTACATTATGATACTTCAGGATTCTTTACTTGCCTTAATATTTCCCTTTATCAGGGATTTTTATATTTTTATATGGTTTTGTGTTGCTTTTTATCATCCTTTCACTTTAAAGGACTCCCCTTCAGTACTCCTTATAGGGCAGGCCTAGTGGTGATGAACTCCCTCAGCTTTTCTTTATCTAGAAAGTCTTCATTTCTCCTTTGTTTTTGAAGGACAGTTTTGCCAGATATAGTATCTTTGGTTAATAGTTGTTCCCCCCCCCCCCCAGCATTTTGAATATATCATCCCACTCTCTCTTAACCTGTAAGTTTTCTGCTGACAAGTTGCTGATTACCTAATAGGAGCTCCTTTGTATTTGGTTAGTCACTTTTCTCTTATTACTTTCATGATTCTTTGTGAATTTTGAGTTTGATTATTATATGGTTTAGTATAGATCTCTTTAGATTTTCCTAGAGTTCTTTGAGCTTCTTGAATTTGTATGCCTATTTCCATCCTCACATTTAGCAATTTTTTATCCATTATTTTTCAAAGAGACTCTCTGTCCCTTTCGTCCTCTCTTGGGACTCCCATAATGTGTATGTTTTTCTGCTTAATGATATTCTAGAAATCTCTTAGCTTATCTTTACTTTTCTTCATTCTTTTAACCTTTGCTCCTGGCCTTGGTAATTTTGAATGTTCTGTCTTTGAGCTCACAGATTCTTTCTCATGCCAGATCAAGTCTTCTGTTGAGTCCCTCATGTGAATTTTTCAATTCAGTTACTGAATTCTTTAGTTCCAAAATTCCTTTTTTAATCTTTTTTTATAGTTTCTCTTTTTTTTCTCCTTTTGTTTATGCATCTTTTTCCTGACTTTGTTTAGTTGTGATTTCTTTTCATCATTGCTCATAATTATGGTGACTATTTTGATCACTTTGTTTTGTAATTCATATATATCTCTGCTTCCCTAGCATTGGTGCCTGGAGATTTCATTTGTCTTTTGGGCTGTGTTTCCGTTTCCTTGTATGCCTTTTTATCTTACATTGGATTTTAGATTTATAAAATCTGCCACCTTTTCCACTCTTTGCAGTTTGATTTTTGTACATTCTCTACATTCTCTAGACACCCTGGTTAGAGATTCTGGAGACCTCTGAGTCCCTTTTTGAAATATGTCCTCTCTTAATTGAAGAAGTTTGCCCATTTCTACTGAGGAGCTTCCCCTCATGTCTTTTTCTTGTACTGCAGCCGCTCTGGTGTTACCAAAAGCTGTGGTACTGGATCTCTACCCAGTGTATGTCTGTGGTACTGTACTCTGGTGCACATCGATTGTCTTTGTTCTCAGCCACCCCCGACCTGGTGCCCTGTTCCTGTCAGTTCTTAGATTCAAGTGACACAGAAATAAACCCCTTGGATAATTCCACAGAAAGTCAGAACATTGGATTTTTGTTCTACTCTTTCCCTCTCCAGAGAAAGGTCAAGAGTTGGGAGTTTTCTCCCAATTGTGTCACACTGCTAGAGAGAGGGCCTCTAGCGAGTGAGTGCTATAAATTCCCCTACAGAGCTCTGTTGCAGTCCGCATCCTTCTCATCTGAGATGCAGAAACTTATCTGGTTTCTTGATTTCTCACAGAGGTTATTGGTTCATATATTATTGTTAAGTCAGTACCTTCATGAGAGGAGGGTCTGGGGTTTCTCCTTTCACCATCTTATTCTGTCACTCTTCTCTGTTCTTTTTAGACTCAGATCATCCCCTCAGGCAACTGCTAAGTTAACCATTGCCACTAGTTGGTTTTTGAAAAGGGCCATAGGAGAGCTGGGAGTGCAGACAGAGCTCCGAATAAGGTCAAATAAAGAGAAGTCAGAATGGATCCTTTCCGGAACTGCCATAGAGGTCATGTCGTTGGGGCTATTAGGGAACTCCAAACCCATTCTGTCCCCTCCAGTGGCTACAATGCTGCTGTTTTCAAAGCTTTCATAGTTGTGAGGCCGTTTGTTTTCAATGGTATTTCAGGGCTCGCAAGAGGGAGATGTGAATAGGGCAAGATAAAATGCCACAAAGCTCACTGATCTTACTAACAGTAGGTTTTCCTTGAACAAATTGTGTTAGTTATTTTCAAGCCTTTGGTTAATTTCCAGAGTTCTGGAAAAGTAGATAGTCACAATTTTTGCCAGTGTTCTCATTGCTACTATGAAGGAATGGATTTTCTGAAGGCTATTCCAGCACTCTAGGAGAACTTTTCCATAAAATATAATTTTAATGACCTATCACTTAACTATTCAACTAGCTGTTCTTTTCATTTTATTGAAAACAAGGAACTGGTAATGACCTGATCTGCAAAAGGACATGTCACACTCATTAAGATCATTCACTTTCTTAGTCACACAGACTGATGCCAGAAAGGCTTTACCAAATCCTAGATGCTGACCTCAGTTTTTCTCCATCCTTTGACTTATAGGTGCCTTGTTTAACCCATTATAGTCACCAGAGTTTGAGAAAATCAAATTCTACAGAAAAAGATAGCTCCCTCACTTCTTATTTTCATAAAGGAAGGGAAATCTTTAATATAGACTCTTTATCATTATTTAGATCATTTTAAATTCTTCAAAGAAAGAAAAATTAGCCATATGCATTCAGATTTTACACTCAAATCTTGAGTTCTGATCATTAAAAAAATCACTTCCAGTGCTCCCAGTCAGGGTCAGTGACATAATTTGCATGGCCCAGTAAAAATGAAAATGTCGAGCTTTTTGTTAAAAATACAGTTGAAAAGTGCAGGTAAAGGTATAAAATGTTTTTCTTTTAAAAATATTTTCTTACTTGTAAAATATAAAAGGGTCATAGTGATAGATGAGTAAGATTTATGTACAACATGTATTACAAATTACAAAGAACAATATTTTAATCCCATTATTTTGTATAACACAAGAAATAATAACTTAGGAGCTTTGCGCAGTGGCAGTATCGTAGCCAATGAGGTTTATCTGAGGCGTGATTATTGCTAATTGAAAACTTTTCCCAATACCCCAGCCATGACTACTTGAAATATAGTCGGCATTGGCAATTTTTGACAGTCTCTATGGAGACTGGATAAAAAAAATAATAATATAACTTATGTCAATATATGTCAATATATAAATATCTTGATCATAACATTTTTAGGGTTCATTTTTCTGCAGATTCATTTATTGAGCCATCAAAACTTATTATTTTAACAACTATTTTTCAATTGAAGTAACAAAGAAAGTAATTAAAGTAACATCAATCACTTGAGAAATGTAAGGTCACAAATAAGTTTTGATAATTTTTAGTTTTAAGAAGGGTCTGCTGATGCGGTTGTTACTGGTGCTGTTAAGAATATCTTATAGAACTTAACAACATTAGGATAAAGTTCTGATAAATTATTTTTTAAAAAGATTTTATTTATTTGTCAGAGCACAAGCAGGGGGAGCAGCAGGCCCAGGGAGAAGCAGGTTCCCCACTGAGCAAGGCACCTGATGTGGGACTTGATCCCAGGACCCTGGGATTATGACCTAAGCCAAAGGCAGATGCTTAACCAACTGAGCCACCCAGGCATCCCTGAAAAATTATTTTGAAATATAAATTTTAGTACATCCAGAGCTGGTTATTCTTAGAGAATAATTTTCTAAAAAGATCTCCTTACAAATCAGTTTTTTGTAATTTAGGCGTAAATGTTACTCTGTATAATGGCATTTGAATATTTCCTCTGATCCTTCCTGTAACTAGTAGAGGTTGTACAAGAAGCGGAAAGTTGGTTTCATGATTTACATATAATTTAAAATGCCTATTTATGAAATCTAATGCTGTATCTTCAATCACAAGGGAAAACTATGTTATAATTGTCTATTTGTTCATAATTGGCCCATGAAAGTTTTTCTACGAAAATAGCGGGGGGGTGGGGGAGTGGTAAGTTTCCTTGGAATGTGAGGATCTTTACATTTAATCTCTATTTCTGAGCCCGTGGATATTCGTTTTGCAATGTTGCAGTGGTTTTCAAAGCCAGAAATGCTAAGCTCTTTGAAGAATTCTAATGACTCTTGGCTATAGTTTGTTATAATGTCTATGGGTACACTTTTATGTTGTGCTAAGTTACTAACAGAGTTGACTGCCTAAGTGGGGGCAGATACTGCTCCAGTGCTCAGGGCAGAGTTGATATCCGTGCAGATGTTTCAGGATGGGCTCCAGGGATTGATGGGCAAGCTGGCCTCCCACTACAGGTTCCAGTGCCACCCCGTGTGTGGAATACCTCCTTTCTCCAGGGCTGGCTTCTGCTGCCCTTTGCCTCCTTTGCCATTAATCTGGGCTCAGGTTCTGGTGCAGGAAGTCCCCTCAGGGGCCCCTGGACCTTAGACTGCCCATGTGTGTACGTGTGCACGCCTGGTGTCCAGGCCCACTGCACAGTATGGCAGTGCCCACTGTCGCCTGACTGTCCCATTGGACTTCTTCACTTACAAAACACAACTTCAAATATAAAAATTATTAAGAATTTCAAGATGGTGATAGCAGAGCATTAAATCAGACCTTTGAGAGCAGGACCCTATACAAGTTCACAGGTTACATGCCCATCAAACCACTCCCGAACCCAGTAGTTCTCCACCAGGACTGATTTTGCCCATCAGGGGTTAGAACCTTGGGTTCTAATAATGGACAGTTCCAACTGAGCCCCTGAAAGCAAGAATGACAAGACACATTAGCACCAAAAGTAGCCCCCCCCCCCCCAGGTTTGGCACTCTTAAATACCGAGGTGCACCTCCTCCCCTCTGTAGAGTGGTTTTCCAGTAGGATCTCCTTGGAGACGCCAGTGCTGGGCAGTTCCTACACCTGCTTTCATCTGTACTCTCCTTCACCGGGGGAGACAGCCGACTTGAATTGTAGGAGAAGGAGTATTAGCAGTAGTGGACTTGGAAATTGCCCAGTTGGGACTTTGTTGCTCAAGTACTCCAAGATGGGTTCAGTGTAGGGGGAAGTGGGAGGTGCTCTGCTGCACACAGTCATTCAGGCATCCAAGTTGTTGGCAGCTCTAATATCCTCAACTGGTGGCCTCAGGGTCACTGCAGGTGCTCACATCCAGGGGCAGAAGGGAGGACTACACCTAGTCCAGGGCTTGGAAGGGCTACAGATCACTTCCTATCCAAATTCCATTAGCCAGAACTCAGGAATATGGCCTACGTAAGTACGCAAGGGCTGGGAAGCCTAGTCTAAGTCTGTGCACAAGATGAAGAGGAAATTGTTTTGGTGTTCAGCTGCCAGTCTCTGCCACAAGAAATTCACAAAATGGGAGACTTGCAGTAAAATGTGTATAATGTGTCCCCAGGCCTTCTAAGATAGGCATGTCCACGGGATGCCTGGTCTGTTGAGACAGACTGCCTTGAAAGGCCACTTTCCAGCTGTGATTCCTTGTGCTTGACAATATTTGGTTCACATTACATCTTGTGTTCTGGGAACAGTGCACATGGAGCCTCTAGCATCAAACAAGGGCCAAGCTGGCCGACATTTCTCAGTATAAATGATCAAGTTGGCTTGCATGTACTTGGTGTGAACAGTTGCTCATAGTTATACTCATTGCCAGTGTTCAGTGCAGATCAGAAATGTCAAATTCAGGAGTATGGAGGTAAAGGGAACATTGAGATCATTCTAACCTTCTGCCTGCTTCACATTAAACAAGAAATTCAACATTATAAATGGTGAATAAATCAAGTGGGTAGCATTAAATATTCAGTGCCAGAGGCTCATTCAAAATGGTGGTCTGTGTAATTTAGTCTTACACCAAACCACATGAGAGGACAAATTTTGGCGAATTTCAATCTGATTTTTCAGGGCAAGGAGGAGAATATGGGGATCAGGCAATAAACCTTCCCTATCTTACTTTGTCAATACTTTAGAGAAAGAAGCTGGAGCGGTTGTTGAAACCTAGCCGATTGAGCCAAGACTTACGGGTAGAGTGTCTAGAGTAGTCCTAGCTATTACCTGATGATGTGACATAATCATTAAAAACACCCCCTTTCACTGTCAAGAGTTAGGTTTGGACGATGAATTGCCCAGGAACCCTATGACCAGGAAGCAGAATGTTTATGTGGCCACCAGTGTTCAAGGTCTAGTTTGCAGCTTTGCAGAACCAGCAGGTCAGGGTTGTCAGGACACATGGGCTGATCCAAGATGGGAGGAAGCTGATTCTCACCAGGGAAATTACAGGAGATTGATGCTTCAACAAGAAGGCTGAATTTTGTAACTTATTACGAAGACTGCCAAGCAGAGTGGAAATGAATGTGGGTTCGTTTGTGTGTTCTCTCCCTTGACGCATGGTCTCAGAAAGCCAATTTTCATGATCCTTATTCTTGTGGATGAGGAGTTTCAAGGTGAGCAGTGTTAGCTGGCTGAGCTGCTGTAATTTGCAAGACATGGTTCAGTGCTTTGTACCCACAGAAAGTATATCCTTTGTCCTACTAAGAGTTTTCCTTTACAACCAGGAGAGTGGTCTTGGTTCTCTTTCCAAGGAGATATTTGGGGTGAGCATCAGCTATGGGTAAAGAATAGGGGTGTGTGGTTCCAACTAACTGCTTGTTCTTTACTAATATTAAGTCTCAAGATCCCTCACCCACTTGCAAGGCCGGTCAGGGCCAGTGGCAGTAGGAGACATCCCCTGATGTCCGAGGTTCAGCCAGAAGCAGCCTTTCCCCTGTCTTTCCTTGCTGGCAACACTGGAGGTTGCAGAGATCCTAAATATTCTTGAGTGTACTTAGTGTGAATCTTGCCCGCAGCCACAACCCCAGTTCCCAGTAGACAAGAGACACCAGGGCCAGGAGAGGATTCAAATCAGTTTTATTAATGGATTGGAGAACACAGCTGGGATCTGAGACCCAAGCGAGGGCTTCTTCTGTCCTCTCTGAAGTGACGACAGTGGAGCCCACTGGGCGGGGCTCGCCAAACTTACCCACCCATCACAGACCGAGGCTGGACGGTGGAGAGCCGAGTCCTGGCTGGGCCCACCCCGGGCAGGTCCTGCTGGGTCTGTTTACTGCATGTAGACTGGAAGCCCAAAAGCAGGTCCAAGAGAAAGAGAGAGAGAGAGAAAGAAGCAGGAGGACAAGTAAGCAGGGACCTTTAGTACATGATCTCCACCCAGCAGAGAAAGATGGCCCAAAGAGTCTCAAATTCATCCACCACAACCATCCTGAGGTCACCCCAGAGCTGAAAGCTTCTCCCCAGTACTTTCCTTCTAGGCTGGAGTGTAGTTAGGAGAGCTTTTCCCTATTTGGCTAAGCAAGGAATGGAGGAATAAGGAAAAGGGTTTCTCCCAAGAGGTGAGATTGGGTCAGGAGCCCCGATGGCTCAAGGAATAAGTAGCCAAGGGCCACTTTGTGTGAACCTTCCAGTCTGCAGACACTAAGCCAAACAAAGGTGCTGGCTATAACTGCTGGAGCTGGGACTCTAGGTCCCTAAGTCACCTCATACCTGAATGATAACCACAGAATTCTTTTTCTTGCCTGTAGTCTACAGCGTGGACCTCTGACGACTGCTGAGTAAGAACTTGACAGACCTCCCTGCCACGCCCTACCCCTGAGGTGGATGAAATGGATGAAAGTGATCACAAGGTACAAACTTCCAGTTGTAAGTTCTGGCTGGAGAGGTTAATAGACAACATGGGGACTCTAGTTAACAACGCTGTATTGTATTGCAAGTTGCTGAGAGAGTAGATCTTAAAAGTAATCATCACAAGAAAACATTTTGTGATTCTGTGAGGTGATGGGTATTGACTAAACTTCTTGTGCAATCATTCCACAGCATGTACCTACAGCTAACCTTGTTGTACACCTGAAACTAATACATTTTTATGTCAATTATAGCTCGGTAAAACAGATTGGCAGACTTAAGAGGCCACAACAGCTGAGGTACAATTTGGCTTGACATCCAGGGTGTTCCTACTGCATAGAGAGCCCCTTTTGCTTCATTTACAATAACACCTTCTGATTTAGCAGTCAGGGATGGAGTTGTTGGCTTTGTGATAAACCAGAGCAGTGGGCCTTTCAGGCCATGCTGTATGGAGGGGAAGACAAGAGTAGAAGAATAAGGTTCTTCCGGGGTCCATGAACAGATCGAAGTTTCATGGCAAGTGCTGGAGAGTTAAGTCTCCTGTAGCTCTCTCTGGCCCAAGAAAGCACCCTTTTCTGCCAGCACTGATGACCTACTGATTTTTAATATCCTGAAATCCTTCCTCCTATCTATAATGAAGAACACCGCTCATCTATTTGTTCCATGCTTTGCTACTTCTCTAGTTATCTTAATGCTATAGCTATCTTTTACGTTTGGGTTCATTTTCAGTACACTCAATATTCCTGGTGTTAGCCTGAGTGATTTCTGCAAAGGATTAATCCCATCCATTACCTGTGATTTTTTTTTTTTTTTCCTCATACTATCACTATTCAAGGGTGACCTCATTCACGGTCCTATATGGTACCTTTCTGTAGTTCCAACAAAGTAAAGTTCCATAAATAGCCTGAATAAAACTAAATGATTGCAGAAACATTTTTCCCCAGAGTATTTTTATTAGGGATTCCTGCCACCATATTAACATATAAAACAATCTGGATGTTGACATAGAAATGCAGATTTTACTATACAAAGATAAGGCTCCAATCACAGGTAACATGGCCCCCATTTCTCTAGTATTTCAATGAAATCACCTTTTGGATTCTTCCCAGAGTTGTCTTTATAAATATTAGACAAACCACAAAATATATTCCAAATACATAACATTTTACAGTATGTTCCAAGCACAGACAGAAATACACAATACTTTACCTACATTTTTTTTCATGATCCAACTTGCATTAGCACTAAAGATAAGATTGTGTGTGTATATGTATTTGCCATATATGTGTGTATGTAAAACCACAAATGTTCACACAGTTGTTTTCATGGAAAATCGAAACCTTTGCGACTGTGGGTTTTATCCCATGATATCTGAGCAGGAAAAGGAATAACATGTCACAAACTCCTCAATTGGGGAAAAATAAACACAACTATGTATGAAGGGCATATCAGTTGTGTGTATACAAATACACACATATGTACAGATTCATATATAAACACACCTATACCAGTAATATGGAATATACATATACTCACACACTTGCTTAGAATTCTGTATCTCACTATATTATATACTCTCCATCTTTGGAAGCACTTTTCTCCTCTTTCGATTCAGGCAGCTGGCGACTCTCTCCTAACAAAACCGAAGTGGGTATTTCTAAAACACTGATTGTATTCTGAATGCCACAAAATGGCGTTTCAGGATCCCAGTTTTAGGTTTGGTGGCTATTGCTTAAATTCAGTAGACTCTATTCTGTCAACTCCTTCGCTTAAAAACATTTCTAGTCGATAATGATGTTTCTGCCTAAAAGAGACGTTAGCTGGAAATGTTAAAATATATTGATTACTCCCCAATATAAATCTGCATGGTTGGCTTATGGGTGGTATTTATCCTGTCAGTATTTTTCGGTGTTTTATGATGGGCAATATATTACATACTTCCATAATTTAAAAAAATATTTAATATTACATTAAAAGGGCAGTGGCTAGGTTTGTGATGGTTAGAGCTTCAAAGGAAACAATATGAAGCATGATTACAAGGGGGACTAATTTTAGGCAGACTATACTGGGGTACCCTTCTGTCAGAAAGTATGACTTGGAAGTCATAACAAAGGGGTAAAAAAAACCCTTCAATTTCAAAGCTGGCCATTTGAAAACTTTCAAAATAAACTAAACTATAGAAAATATATTCTATGTTGGTATCAAATTTCAGGTATTAAATATTCAATAAAAAGCAAAATAAATCACTGAAAGCACATGGGAGAGAACACCTTAAAACTTAATAGCAAATGTACATTCTAGTTTGTTCAACTGAAGGCTTTACTTTTAGAATTTATTTTCAAACTTAAATGTCGAATAGAGCTCCATGAATGGCCAATTTAGAAATGATGTTAATGATCGAGTTGGAGCGTCTATTACGGTTAAGGAGAGAATAGAGGCGCCCAATCTCTTTGTAAATGAAGGCAATAGAATATTCCCAATCCATGGAGAAATCCCCATGCACTATGCCCTAAGCTCATACTCTCTTCTTTCTCAATTATACCGCAGTATTGGTAAGTACTCTGCCCAGGGAAGCATCAGAACCTTTCTTTCTATTGTGGATCTTATGGTATGAAGGAAGGTACTACAACATTTGTTTCCTCTGCTATCTGGTTAGGCAGTCATTTTACTGTTTCACCCAAGCTGAAATGCCAGATCCTCTAAGGAGTCCCTTCCACTTTCTTAATGGAAGCCCCAATTAGGAATGAGTTAAGGGAAGGAAGGAAAAGAGGATAATGGCCACCAAAAAGGAAGATCACCAGCATTTATCAAAAAGCCACACTCCGTTCTTTTCATATCCTTTCTCTCTCTCTTACACACACTTCTTTTGAAATTGCTCCCATCGACTCAATGAATGCCATAAGGGACCTGAAAAATATGCCTTACAGTTTCAAGTGCACATTCTTTACATCATCCAATACCATGCATCACCACCACTTTCATAAAAGATGGTTTGCCTACCACCCCTTGCAGACCAGCCTCACCAGAACTCCTGTTTTGCTACTTGCCCAATTCCTATCTGTTTCTACTCTTGGGTTAATGTACAATAATATGCAATTAACTAGCAAAACTTTTAACTTTTTTCCCTTTAAAAAACGTTCTGCTTCCCCAACCAAAATATTTGGACAGAATGCAAATGAAGGGAGTAAATCAATCATCTTGTCCAAATACTTTGAAAAAATGGACCGCCCTGTGTCCACTTGAGTCTTCTCGGTTTCTACGTTCTCCAGTTCCAACATCCATTTCAAGAGCTTACTTACTATAGTGTCTTTCCTACCTATTTTCTATCTCATACGCGGGTAACAACAAATTATGCAATTGGTTCAGCCAAAAATATTGTAAAAAACAAACCAGTGCCAAAACATTAAAAAATTCCTGACATACCCTTTGTGCATTAGTCTTACAACCTGTACACTTAAATAACTCCAGGAGGCTTCTTTTTTTGCTAAAAATTTACCAAAATATTTTGAACACATAAAAATATTTTAAAAAAAACAGAAAACAAAAGCCCAGCATAAATTTAGTTGTATAGGCATCGGTTAGAGGACGTTGTTTTCACTAAGGATTATATTCAAAAACTTTCTCTTGGCTTGTTACTAAAATTCTGATCCGGAACCTTATAATGGTGCTAACTATTAAAAAAGGGGAAATCTAATTCAGCTCCATGTGTTATGTATTATGATAGAATAGATAAAGAGTATGTCTGCAGTATAATAAAAAATAAACATATTTTTGGTTATTTAAAGGCCATCATCCTGACCTGTAACTAAAGTAGCTGTATTTGACTTGAACTTATTTAACTGCAGTGAATTATGGAAAGCTAACTTAAAGATTTCAATAATCAGTTATGAGTAAGAAACACCTGTTCATGGCCCTGTGCCCATTGAGAACCAGGCATTTGCTTAAAAAGAAAAAAAAAAAAAAGCAAAATCACTAGTATTGAATATAGCCCTTAGTCATAGGAGATACGAACTTTATGAGCAACCCAGCATGTAGAGAATGAGGTTTACTTTGCCAGCCACCCACTCCTTTAGAGGGCAGTAGTAGTCATAGTGAAACTGCTCAAACTCTGGCGTCTGGCGGATTTCACATAAGAAGGAGAGATCAATACCTGACTCCAAAAGGAGGAGGAGCAGGGGGAATACAAAGAGCAGCAGCCCCAGGCCCACCACCAGGAGCCTGGAAAAACTCTTGACCAGCGGGTTCACCCGAATGTGGCCGCTCAGAATGTCATAGCTCCACGACAAAGCTTGGCGAGCCTCCTTCAGCTCCTCTTCTTCGGCCATCAAAAAGGCATGTTCGTCCGCTTCCAGGTCCTCAAAGGAATCTGTGTCTTCTCTTTCCAACTCTGGCCTCGATGGACAGTCAAAGAGCATGTCAACCTCATCATCATCCACGGGGGTGGGGAGCAGGCTGGCGCTTGGGTTGTAAGCCAGTTCCGAGATGGTCAGGGGCTCTTCTTTGATTTTATCTTCCTCTTCATTTGGGGGGTTTTCATACTCCCCGGCTTCCTTCACTGGTGAGCTAGAGATCAGAGGGGCAGAAATGTCTTCTTTGGGTAATGGAACACCTGTAAAGAGACATTTTTTTCCCTTAATTTTATATTTCAGGTTTTTTTTTCTCCCCATCCCACAGAGATCTATAGGTGGAAACTAGCAAGAAAGAAAAAGAAAAAAGAAAAAAT
The DNA here is from genome assembly GCA_028534135.1 of Potos flavus. Taxonomy (NCBI): domain Eukaryota; kingdom Metazoa; phylum Chordata; class Mammalia; order Carnivora; family Procyonidae; genus Potos; species Potos flavus. Next base: position 14,374 of record JAPYYM010000290.1, read on the forward strand.
GGAATTCAAGGAATCCATGAAATCATTTTGTGGAATGCTGACTTTTAACAAGGTAATTTTAGTAAAAGACCCTAAGGTCAACATGCTAAACCCCAAATAAGCAACACATCTCAAACGGTTGGCAATATTTATGTGTACAAGTAGGGTCTGCAAACCTCCAAATTTGGTCAGGTCTACAAGAATAAGAGGACAATAAACTACTATTGTAATTTTGAATGGTGTCTTTTAGAAGTCAACATTTACTACGTTGGATGACAAATTATAGAATCTATTATTCAATGATAGTCTAATTTTTATGTATTCCAGTCTTCATCCAGGCACGAGTTAGTGGTTTCTAGTTTTAGAGAATTATAATTATAGAATTATAGAGAATTATATATTATATATATAATATATATATTATAATTATATATATAACTAATGTACGCACAAACTTGCTCCTTTCATTTAACATTTTAGACATTCTCTGTGTTGAAATGAACTCCCATAGTATTTTTAAGAGTTGCCA
>JAPYYM010002900.1:0-11759 GCA_028534135.1 Potos flavus
ATGTAGGGCTCAATCCCAGGACCCTGAGATCACGACCTGAGCCAAAGGCAGAGGCTTCAACCCACTGAGTCACCCAGGCGCCCCTAAAGCATTAGACTTTAGATAAATGCAAATTAAAACCATAATGAGATACCACTCATACCTATTAGAATGGCTAAAAGTAGAAAGACTGACAGTATCAAATGTTGGTGAGGATACGGGAACGACTAGAATGCTCATACACTGAGGATGAGAATTTAAAATGGTACAAACATGGGCGGCTGGGTGGCTCAGTCGGTTAAGTGTTTGCCTTCCGCTCAGGTCACCATCTCCGGGTCCTGGGATTGAGCCCCGGGTCGGGCTCCCTGCTCAACAGGGAGTCTGCTTCTCCCTCTCCCTCTGCCCCCTCCCCCTGCCTCTGCTCATGCTCATGTTCTCTTTCTCTCTCTCTGCCTCATGCTCACTCTCTCAAATAAATAAGATCTTTAAAAAAATGTTAGACACCAACCATATGATCCAGCTACTCTATTCCTAGTTATTTACCTTAAAGAAACCAAAGCAAGTGCCCATAAAAAGACTTGTACACAAATATTGATAGAGCTTAATAGCTCCAACTGGAAAAGCACAATACCTACCAATAGAGGAAGGAACAAAGAAATTGTGGTATATTCGTACAATGTAATACTACTCGTAAATAAAAAGGAATGAAGTGTTAACACACATGACATACTAGTGGAAGAAGCCACACAGAAAGAAAACACATACTGTACTGTTCCATTAATATAAAGCTTTAGAAAATGCAAACTAATCAGTAATTGCAGAAGGTAATTGCGGGGGAAAATAGACAACAAGCAGGAACAGATGGGGAATTCCAGCAGAGGGATGGAAACCAAAAGAAGGCATCAAATAGAAACATCTTAAATTTTTTAAAAGTCTCAGATATGAGGATTTCCTTCAACAGGTTCATCAGAAGACTTGATATGGCCAAGGAATGAATCAGTAAACCGCAATTATGTCAATAGGAATGGCCCAAACTGAAATACAAAGTGAAAAAGAGTGGGAAAAGATTGAATGGAGCATTAAAAAACTGTGTGATAATAACAAAATTTTTAAATAATGTTATCGGAGTCCCAAAAGAAGAGAGAAAGAATGGAATAGAACAAATATTTAAAGAATGTTTCTAAGAACTTTACAAAAGCAACGGAAGGTAACAAACTCTAGATCCAAGAATCTCAGAGAACCCCAAGCCTGACACACACACACACACACACACACACACACACACACCAGACACACCATATTTAAACCACTGACAAACCAATAGCAGAGAAAATAACACAGCTATGGGGGAAAGTACATTGCTTACATAAGAGCATAGATAAGACATAGCCAAGTTCTCATCAGAAAATAGGCAAGCTGAAAATAGAGTGACATCTTTAAAACACTGAAAGAAAAATCTGTCAATCCAGAATTCTTTGTACAGGGAGAATATCTTTTAAGAATGAAGGTGAAGGGATGCCTGGGAGGCTCAGTCAGTTAAGCATCTGCCTTCAGCTTGATCATGATCCTGGGGTCCTGGAATCAAGTCCCACGTGTCCTGTGTCGGGCTCATTGCTCAACCAGGAGCCTCTTCTCCCTCTGCCTGCCACTCCCCCTGCTTGTGCTCTCTCTCTCTGACAAATAAATAAAATAAAATCTTTTAAAAATTAAAAAAAAATTAAAACGAGGGTGAAGTAAAAACTTCTAAAGACAAGCCTAAAATCTGAGAAAATTCATTGCTTGCAGACCTATGCTGCAAAAACTGTAAAGGAAGTTCTTTGGGAAGAAATTTGATATAAGGAATATGGTACCAAACAGAAACTTTGGCCAAGACACAAAAATGAACTCTGGAAATGGTTAAATTGAAGGTAAACATTAAAAGACTCAAAGATTTTTTCTGATCTCTCTAAAACATAACCATCTAAAGCAAAAATAGGAACAATGTATAATTTTTTGAAGGTTTATTTATTTATTTTAGAGAGCAAGAGAGAGCTAGAGAGCAGGGGGAGGGGTAGAGAGGGAAGAAGAGGGAGAGAATCCTAAGCAGACTCCTCGCTGAGTGTGGAGCCCAATACAGGGCTTGATCTCCCAACCCTGAGATCATGACTTGAGCCCAAACCAAGAGCCAGACACTTAACCAACTGAGCCCCCAAGGTGCCCCAACAATGTATAATTTATAGGATATGTAAAAGTAAGCTGTGTGACAAAAATTTAGCACAAAGGATGAAATGCAGAAACTAGAAGTTCATTGAAAATTGCGATGTTAGGGCACCTGGCTGGCTCAGTCAGTTAAGCGTCTACCTTCAGCTCAGGTCATGATCCTGGGGTCCTGGGATCTAGCCCTGCATCGGGCTCTCTGCTCAGAGGTGAGTCTGCTTCTCCCTCTCTCTCACACAAATAAATATATTAAATCTTAAAAAAAAAAAAAGAAAATTGTGATGTCATACCAGTATGTCCGATACCCATCCAACACCGTAGGTTCCATTCTAGATTTCTCCCTTTTAAATTTGTACCTCCCTTCTCCAACTGTGATAAACATGTCTCTCTAAATCCTCAATCTCTTTACTTAATCAATTTCTTTCAATGTAACCAACTCTGCTACTGATGTTCCCCAATGTCAGTGCCCTCTTCACACACTCAGACTCTGATGACGTAGGCCAGGATGCACATAGCCACTTGGAAGCTCTTCTCAACGCCCTTGGGTTCTAGAAATCTGCACTGGTCCTCCCTCCTTCACGAACACTCTCTTCACCTGTCTTGGGGTCCAACCCCTTGCACCTGGCCACTACTGTTGGGTGTCCTCTTCACCCAGCTAAGGCTCTGACACTCCGCACCAAGATCCCTCCTATGTGGACACCCTCCTCATTTAGGCTCTGAAACCCCGTGCTGAGCCGTCACCTATGTGGACACCTCAGGGACTCTGGTCAGCTTCTGACACCCCACACTGGGCCATATCCTCACATGAATGTCTTCCATTTTCTGCCCTCCCTAATGGCTTATGGGCCGAATTGTTCAGAATGGGAAGAGAAAAAAAAAAGGGAAACTGGAAGAGACTCCTAACATCTAAGAATTTAGCACATTTTCAGGGCTCCCATTTGTATTCTTGGACTAGACTTTGCAAATGTCTGGGGCAAAGGGAATTAGTGGACATTCTTAAATTAATGGATGTTTCTTTCTTCCTGAAGAACTCCAGACTCAGCTCAAATACTAATGTTTATCCCTTCTCTGGAGGAGATGTTTACAATTCTTTAACCATTTTTTTTTTTTTGGATAATATTTAAATATATTTTCTTTCAAAAAAGCAAAACTTGATCTCCTTCCTTTTCCCCATGCTCTGCAAACAATCCTTGTCCCTTGACTTCTCTTATGTAAGAATTCAGTCCATCTTTTCCCAGAACTTTCCCCATGCTTTCATATATATGCATGTATTTGTTTATTTAGAAATAACGTAACACATAAGCAGTATGGAGGATGGACTGAGGTAGCCTCAATGGTCCCAGCCTCCTGGTACTTATGACCTTGTGTAAGCCCCTTCCTTGAATGTGGGAAGGACCTGAGACTTGCTTCTTGTACCCAGTAGAATGCAGCAAAGGTGACAGAATGTCTGTGATTATATGTAAGTGATTATATTACATACGATGTCACACAAAATGGTAGAATAGGAAGCTCTAGGAGTTGATCCCTCCACTGAAGCAATGACGGAGTAGGAAAGAGGGACTGCAACCAACCACTTTGGAACTCTGAAACCCGACTGGATACTTACGACAATCAGAGGAATGTTTAATAAAGGGAGAAGCTGCTATTCTTTGGTAAGAGAGAAATGTGCAATAACCATCTACCATCCCCTGTTCCTCAATTTTGCCACAGCTGTGGGGGTAGGGGTCCATGTTGCTGGAGTGACTGGCTTGTGCCAGGGTGGGGAGTAGTGTCCTTGTTCTTCAAATATCTTGGGGTTGTATGTTTTGGTTGGTCTGGCAGTGTTTTTGAGGGGCCAGTGCAGATGCTAGTCTTGGTTTCAGACCTCTCAGCTGCAGCAGCTGAGATCCCCCGGCAGGATCTATGGGGAGATTTAAAGAGACAAAAAAAAAAAAAAATTTTTTTTTTGAGCCAGACATTTAAAGAAATCTTTGTCAGGTCACTGGTTGACCACAGATTTAATGGAACAGAAACTTCCCTGGCCGTGCACAACAAGGAATACACACATTGCAAGAACAGTTTGGAAAAGTCGCAGATGGACAGTTCCAGCCCTCAACAAGCAAAACCCAGCAATCCCAGAGGAATGGGAGCATCAGATTTACAGAGTGACTTTATTATGATAGTCATAACATCCAATTCTCAACTAAAATTACAAGACATACAAGTAAAATGGAAGGAATGGCGCATTCACAGGAAAAAAATCTTGACAGGATACATCGTTGAGGAAGCCTAGACATTGGCATTGCTGGTCAAGAACATGAAATCAGTTCTTAAATATGCTCGACGAGCTAAAGGGAACATGGACAAAGAACTACAAGAAATCGGGAAAATGATGTTTGAAGAAAATGAGAATATCAACTAAAAGACAGAGACACGAAAAGGAGCTAAATAAAAATTCTGGAGCTGAAAAGTATAACTGAAATGAAAAATTCACTAGAGAGGTTCGACATCAGATTTGCGCAGGCAGAAGAAAGGATCAGTAAAGTTAAAGATAAGGTGATTGAAATTATACAATCTGATGGGCAGAAACAAAAAAGAATAAATAAAAATGAGCAGAACCTAAGGGACCTGTAGGACACTACCAAACATATTGACAAATGCATTATAGGAGTCTGAGGCGAAGAGAGAGAGAGGAAGGGGCAGAAAAGTATTTGAAGATATAATGGCTGAAAACTTCCCCAATCTGGAAAAAAAAATGAATATACATATCTAAGAAGCTCAACAAATCTCAAGCAGGATAAACTCAAAGATATCCACACTGAGACACATTATAGTGAAATTGTCAAAATCCAAAAACGGGGAATTTTGAAAGTAGCGAGGGTGCAGCAACTTATCGCATACAAGGAATCCTCAAAGGATAGCTACGTGATTTTTCCTCAGAAACCATGGAGGCCAGAAGGCAATGGGATGTCATATGTGAAGTCCTGAAAGAAAAAAATAACCAAGAATTCTATATCCAGCAAAACTCTCCTTCAAGAGTGAAGGGGAAATTAAGATATTTCCAGATAAACAAAAGCTGACAGAATTTATTACCAGTAGACCTTCCCTACAAGATATGCTAAAGGGAGTCCTTCAGCTTTAGTTGAAAGGACACCAGACTGTAACTTAAAGCCATAAAGAACATTGGTAAATGTAACTACACAGGTAAATATAGAAGTCAATAGTATTATACTTCTGACTCATAACCAATCTTCTTTTCATATATGATTTAAAAGATAAGTACACGATGCAATAATTATAAATCTATGTTAATGGGCAATAAAGATGTAATCTGTGGCAAAAACAACATAAAGGGGAAGGGACATGGATTCACAGGGGCAGAATGTTGATATGCTATTGAAATAAAGTTGGAATTACTCAAACTAGGCTGCTAGGAGGCTGAGATTAATTGTAATCCCCAAAGTAACCACTAAGAAAATAACTAAAAAATATACAGGAAAGGTGTGGGGCGCACCTAGGTGGCTCAGGGTGGCTTATCTTGATTTCAGCTCGGGTCATGATCTCAGATTTGTGAGATCAATTCCCTGGGCATGGAACCTGCTTGGGATTCTCTTTCCCTTTCTCCCTGCCCCTCCCCTCTCCCCCGCTTGTGTGCGCACACACGTGCTCTCTCTCTCAAAAATAAAAGTAAAGGAGAGTAAAGACAAAAGAAAAGGAAAGAAGAAGGGAATAGAAATAGATTTCTACAAAAAAACAACTATAATCAAATACAAAAAGAGGCCGTAAAGGAGGAAATTGAAGATCAGAAAACTACAAAACAGAAAACAAATAGCTAAATGGCACAGTAAATCTTTCCTTATCAGTAATAACTTTAAATGTATATGGCTTAAATTCTCCAATTAAAAGACAGAAATGGGACGACTGGGCATAAAAACATGATCTAGCTATATGCTATCTATAAGAGACTCACTTCAGATACAAAGACACAGAGAAGTCGAAGTACAAGGATGGAAAAAGATATTCAACACAAATAGTAACCAAAAGACTGTATTATTTTCAGACAAAATAGACTTTAGATCAAAAAGGTTACAAGAAATAATAAGGACATTATACATTGAACATATTGATAAAAGATGCAATCCAGCAAGAAAATTGAACAGTGATAAACCTATACCTACCTAACAAAGGAGACCTGACATATATATGAAGCAAAAACTGACAGAACCGAAAGGAGGAATAGACAATTCTACCATAACAGTTGGGGATAGCAATACCTCACTTTCAATAAAGGATAGAACAATGAAACAGAAGACCAATAAGAAAATAGAGCACTTGGGGCGCCTGGCTGGCTCTGTTGGAAGAATGCATGATTCCTTTTTTTTTTTTAAGATTTTTTTTTAAGAATATATGATTCTTGATCTTGGGGTTGTGAGTTCGAGCCCCATGTTGGGTGTAGAGATTACTTAAATAAATAAAGCTTTTTTATTTTTTTAAATTGATTTTTTAAAAAGGTTTATTTATTTATTCATGAGAGACAGAGAGAGAAGCAGAGGCAGAGGGAGAGAGGGAAGCAGGCTCCCCGCTGAGCAGGGAGCCTGATGCAGCACTTGATCTCAGGACCCTGAGCTGAAGGCAGACGCTTAATTGACTGAGGCACCCAGGTGCCCATAAATAAAACTTAAAAAAAAAAAAGAACGAAAATAGGGGCGCCTGGGTGGGTCAGTGGGTTAAGCCTCTGCCTTCAGCTCAGGTCATGATCTCAGGGTCCTGGGATCGAGCCCCGCATTGGGCTCTCTGCTCAGCGGGGAGCCTGCTTCCCCCTCTCTCTGCCTGCCTCTCTGCCTACTTGTGATCTCTCTCTCTGTCAAATAAATAAATAAAATCTTAAAAAAAAAAAGAACGAAAATAGAAGACTTAAACAGTATTATAAATGGATTGGAACTAGCAGAGATATACAGAACATTCTACCTAAAAACGGCTAAATACACATTCTTCTCAAGTACACATGGAACGTTCTCCAGGACAGATCACATGTTAGGCCCCAAAACAAGTCTTAATAAGTCATAAGAGATTGAAATGATACAAAGTATCTTTTCTGATACAAGGGAATGAAACTGAAATTCAATGACAGAAGGAAAACTGGAAAGTTCCTAAATATGTGGAATTCAAACAACACACACTTTTTTTTTCTTTTTCAAATTTTTATTTAAATTCTCTTTAGGAAACATATAGTGTAATACTGATTTCTGGAGTAGAATTTAGTGGCTCATCACTTACATATCACACCCAGTGCTCATCACAACAGGTGCCTTCCTTAATACCCATCACCCAACTAGCCCATCCCCTACCCACCTCCTTCCATCAACCCTCAGTTTCTTCTCTATCATGAAGAGTCTCTCATAGTTTGTTTCCCCCTCTCTCTTGTTCCCTTTCCCATATGTTCATCTGTTTTGTTTCTTAAATCCCAGGAGTGAAATCATATGGTATTTTTCTTTCTCTGGCTGACTTATTTCGTTTAGCATAATACACATTAGGTCCACCCATGTTGCTGTAAATGGTAAGATCTCATTCTTTTGATGGCTGAGTCATATTCCATTGTACACAGACATCATGTCTTCCTTATCCATTCATCAGCTGATGGACACTTAGGCTCTTTCTATACTCTGGCTATTGCTGATAATGCCACTATCAACATGGGGTACATGTACCCCTTTGAATCTGTATCCTTGTATCCTTTGGGTAAATACCTAGCAGTGCAATTGACGGATTGTAGGGTAGTTCTATTTTTAACTTTTTGAGGAACCTCCATACTCTTCTCCAGAGTGGCTGCACCAGCTTGCATTCCCACCAACAGTGTAAGAGGGTTCCCCTTTCTCTGCATCCTTGCCAACATCTGTTGTTTCCTGAGTTGAAAATTTTATCCATCTGACAGGTGTGAGGTGACATCTCATCGTGGTTCTGATCTGTATTTCCCAGATGATGAATGATGTCGAGCATATTTTCATGTGTCTGTAAGCCATCTGGATGTCTCCGTTGGAAAAATATCTATTCATGTCTTCTGCCCATTTGTTAACTGGATTATGTGTTTTTTGGATGTTGCATTTGATAAGTTCTTTTTTTTTTTTTAAGATTTTATTTATTTATTTATTCGACCGAGAGGGAGGGAGAGAGCACAAGCAGGGGAAGCGGGAGAGGGAGAAGCAGATTCCCCATTGAACAAGGAGCCCGATGCGGGGCTCGATCCCAGGACCCTGAGATCATGACCTGAGCTGAAGGCAGAGGCTTTAACACTCTGAGCCGCCCAGGCGCCCCTGAGAAGCTTTTTATCTTAACGAGGTCCCAGGATTTCATCAAACAACACACCCTTAAACAACCAACTAGTCAAAGAAGCAATCACAAGGGAGATCGGATGATACCTTGGGATGAATGAAAATGAAGACAGAGCACACCAACACTTAGGGGATGCAGAGAAAGTAGCACTAGGGGCATTCGTAGCTATGAATGCCTGTATTAAAAAGGAAGAAAGATCTCAAATCAATAACCTAACCATATACCTTCAAGAACTAGAAAAAGAAGAGCAAACCAAGCCCAAAGCCAGGAGAAGGAAGGAAAACAGTAAGGATTAGAGTAGAGGCAAACATGACAGAGGAGAAAGAACAATCGAGAAAATCAATGAAACCGAAAGTAGGTTCTTTGAAAAGCTCTACAGAATGCACAAGCCTTTGGCTAGATTAACTAAGGCAAAAAAAAAAATAAAGAAAGAAAGAAAGAAAGAACGAACGAACACTCAAATGACTAAAATCAGAAATGGAAGGACAGTCCGCTGTAACTGGAACAGGCATAGTTCACAGAGACAGAGAGTCGGGTAGAGGTTGCCCGGGGCTGGGGGCAAGTGGAGCCTTGTTGCTTAACGAGTACAGAGTTTCTGTTTGGGATGATGAAAAAGTTCTGGAAACATAGTGGCGATGGTTACACAACCCCATGAATGTGCTTGATGCCCCCTGAAATTGTACACTCTTAGATGGCGAAAATGGCAAATTTCATGTTACGTAAAAGATTTACGTTAGGTAAAGTAAAAGATTTTATGTCTGTCTTGCTTGGAGACTCCCTTGCGGTCTTTGAAGAAGCAGGCTGCCAAGTTGCTAGCTGCCTACGGAGTAAGCGGGGAGGTGGGGGAGGCCTGCAGCCCCCGGTCGACAAGGAACCCAGGCCCTCAGTCTGGAGACCGGCAAGGAGCGGAGTCCTGCCAACGCACGTGGGCGTGCAAGCAGCTCCTTCCCCAGGTGAGCTTCAGATGAGAACGCAGCTCAGGCCGACTCCTCGATTCAAGCTCTGCGAGCCCCTGAAGCAGAAGACCCAGCAAAGCCATGTCCGATTCCTGACTCACAAAAAAACGTGAAACTCTTAAATTTGTGGAGAAATAGGTAACTGGAAAATGCAAGTCGTATTGTACTGTACTGTCAGTAACTTTTCCTTTTCTGCTCAAAAAGATGTCTTGAGAAACTACGGATTCTGTCACAGATCGTTCCAGCTCTTTCTCTTAAACTGCTGTCCACATTTTGCGGTACTCCTGAAGACTGTTTAGGGCATTTGCAATGTTTGCCCTTACAAGTAATGCGGTCCCCAAAGTTCTGATCTGGGCCTCCTCTGTGCTTCTGTAGGGCAGGAGCCGGGGATTACATCTGAGTGTTAATGCCCTTGCCAGTTACGCGACAGGGAGCGCGCACCGCAATGTGCTCCGAAGCGGAGCCCAGGGGACTCCGTGTCTCCCAGAACTCTTGCTTGAGCCTCACCGTCCACCATCTGAATGCCCCACCGGCCTGCAACTCCTTGAGGGCAGGAAGCCCATCCTTTGAGTCGTTGTGCCCCAGAGCTCAGCCCAGGGCTTTTCCCTGGCACATGGCACAGAAACCCGCCAAGATGTGGGCATCCTTTCTCCTCTGTCCCACTCTTTTCTTAACATCCGGGCTGCACCTTCAGTCTGCTAGGGACAGCCTCCCCGCCATGGTAGACAGACAACAGGTGCCCCTGGGAGTCCCGGGGAGTGCCCCTGGCAGCTTAAATGGGCCCCCGCTGGTGCCAAGATTACAAAAGAGCCCCCTAGGGAAAGCAGACCCTAAGACTTACAAAGACAGGGGCGCTGCGCAAAGGAGGAGCGAGATATGCAGACAGAAGAAGCGGAGAGGAGCAGAGAGCACAGCTCCCAGGAGTCCTGGCTCTTCTTTCGTCTTTGTGACAAATCCCTCTCCCTTTGGGAAGGCCCAAGGTTTCTGTCCCTTGCAATGCAAGGTGGCCTGAGACAAAGAGCTGCTCAGGGCTTACGGGACAGAAGGACTTGTTCTACAAAGGCAGGGGCTTAACCCACTGAGCCACTCAGGCATCCCTAGGATCTTTGTTCTTGAAAAAATCCTTCTTGGGTGGGGGCACCTGGGTGGCTCAGCGGGTTAAAGCCTCTGCCTTCGACTCAGGTCATGATCTCAGGGTCCTGGGATCGAGCCCCGCATCGGGCTCTCTGCTCAGCAGGGAGCCTGCTTCCCCCTCTCTCTCTGCCTGCCTCTCTGCCTACTTGTGATCTCTCCCTCTGTCAAATAAATAAATAAAATCTTAAAAGAAAAAAATCCTTCTTGGGTGGCTGGGTGGTTCAGTTGGTTGGGCGTCGGCTCTTGATTTCAGCTTGGGTCACGATCTCAGGGTCATGGAGTCAAGCCCCACCTGGGCTCCGTGCTGGGCCCAGAAATAGACCCTCAACTCCGTTGTCAATTAATCCTCGATGAAGCAGGAAAGAATATCTAACGGAAAAAAGACAGTCTCTTCAACAAATGGTGCTGGGGAAATTGGACAGCCACAGGCAGAAGAATAAAACCAGACCATTTTCTTACACCATACACAAAAATAGATTCAAAATGGATGAAAGACCTAAATGTGAGATAGGAATCCATCCAAATCCTAGAGGAGAACACAGGCAGCAACCTCTTTGACCTCGGCCGCAGCAACTTCTTGCTAGATGTGTCTCCAAAGGCAAGGGAAACAAAGGCAAAATTAACTATTGGGACTTCATTAAGATAAAAAGGTTTTGCACAGCAAACGAAACATGACAAAACCAAAGGACAACTGACAAAATGGGAGGAGACATTTGCAAGTGTCTTATCAGACAAAGGGCTAGTATCCAAGATCTATAAAGAACTTATCAAACTCAACACGCAAAGAACAAATAATCCAATCAAGAAATGGGCAGAAGAGGGGCACCTAAGTGGCTCAGTCAGTTAAGTTTCTGCCTTCGGCTCAGGTCATGATCCCAGGGTCCTGGGATCGAGTCCTGCATTGGGCTCCCTGCTCAGCTGGGAGCCTGCTTTTCCCTCTCCCTCTGCCTGCTGCTCTGCCTACTTGTGCTTGCTCTCTCTCTCTCTCTGTCAAATAAATAAATAAATAAATAAAATCTTAAAAAAAAAGAAATGGGCAGAAGACATGAACAGACATTTCTCCAAAGACGACATCCAAATGGCCAACAGACACATGAAAAAATGTTCAACATCACTCGGCAACAGGGAAATACAAATCAAAACCACAGTGAGATATCACCTCACACCAGTCAGAATGGCTAAAAT
>JAPYYM010002901.1:0-11759 GCA_028534135.1 Potos flavus
GCCCTGACGGCTGTGGCCAGGCTGTCCACGCCCATGCCCACGCCAATGCCAAGGCACACCGCCTCTGCTGCCGTCTGACGGCCAGCCTCAGGCCACAGCTGCCCCTGCCCCCCTCCCCCGGGGCAGCTCTCTGGGCACTGGCCTCTGCCCCGCGGGTTCATTACTCTGACCTCTGACGGGAAGAGCCTCTCCTTCCCGGTGCTGTCTTCATGTGGGTGAGTGCTTGCTGGGGCTCCAAAAGGAAATTTTGTAGACTGTCATTCAGTTAGTCTGCACAGACTTTTTTTTTTTTGTCTTGCTGTAGCTCCGTGAGGCCAGGAGGACCGAGCTGGGGTGTATTTGAGTATCAGGGGTCATGAATACTGCACCCTGAGCCACTACCAACCTTTGGGGGTCATTCCCGGCCTGGTTTGCTCTACCAGTCTTTTTCTCCATCATGGGAATTTCTCTCTGAGGGGGTCTATTTCCTCGGCACATTTTAGCATTTGTCGGCCATTGTGCCCTGTCTAAAACTGTCCACAGATGTTTAAACCTCCACCTTAGTAAACAATGATAATGCAAAAAATACATATTTTGTATGTGTTTTTACATATATGTATGTATACACATACACATATACACACAGATACACAGATGTATGGGTCAGGATTCTCCAGAAGAACAGAACCAATGGTATTATATATACATATGGTACATACACATCCCCCCATATATAGCACACTGCATACTATACATATCCACTATATACCATTCTATACTGTATATATGGCATATGTATACTGTAATACTATATATGTGTATATGTCTGTGTGTGTGTGTGTGTGTGTGTGTATATATATATATATATATATATATATATATATATATATATATATGCATGCATGTAGAGATTTATTATGAAAAATTGGCTCCTTCGATTATGGATGCTGAGAAGTCCCGGGCAAACTGAAGAGCTGGTGGTATAGTTTCAGTCCACGTCTGAAGGCTTGAGAACCAGGAGCATCAATGGTGTAAGTCCCAGTCTCAGGACAGGAGAAGACAGAGGTCCTAGCTCAACAGGCTGTGAATTCTTTTTGTTCTATTTAGGCCCTCCGCGGGTGGGATGAGGCCCAACCACATTGGGGAGGGCAATCCGCTTGACGCAGCCTGTGGGCTCAAATGCTAATCTCATCCTCACGGACATACCCAGAGTAATGTTTAACCAAATTTCTGAGCGCTGGTGGCCCGCTCAAGTTGACACATAAAAATTAGCCATTGCAAGCCTCTCATTGTTCATGTTAAATAGATTCTTTTGTAGGAGAGATGTCAGATAACTCTTGATATATGTATGTGTCTTAGCTCTGGACCAGTCAGCAACTGTGCTGTACTTTCCAGACGTAAATGTAGGGGCTTTAACATTAGGGAGTTGGGGTCATGCTATTCATTCAATTTTTTTCATCCTTTTTTCTTTCTGAACTCATTTAACTTATTTCTCACAACCCATGACCTCACCAAATATGATTTTCATTTAGATTACAAATTACTTTTTATTAAAATTAGAAAGCATATAATTTTCCGCTCTAAATATAAAAACCTGTCATTACACACAGCACTGTAAGGAACACAGACATCCAGGGTGCTCAATTATCTTTCTTGCTAACCTTCTCAATTACTGCTTAATTGTTGATGGTTTGCACAAAGCTAGAGTGGATTAAATCATCCTTTCCATCAGAAGGCGAACGCTCTCAATACCTTTCTGGGCCTTTAATGAAATATGTCAACACACACACATGTTGCGGCAATTCTAATCATCCTAGGAAAAGTAATATAAATAATAATGGCAATTATTACGTGCCAAGGCACACTGTTCTAAGCACTTTGCATATACATCAACTCATTTAATCTTCACAACAACCCTTCTGGTGCCCGTTTCATGGGTGAGGAAGCAAAGCCCAGAGTAGTAACTGGTTAGTATGGACTTCACTTTGGCTATGTCTGCTAATTCTAAGGGAGGGCTTCCCATACCTAGCATCTGTTTATTTCTTCATCTTTTCCCCTCTGCAAGAACAGGAAAAAGAAAGAACATAGCTGCAAATATGCTACATAACCTGGCGCGTGTTTTTCAGTCACAATCTGTCTTTCCCTGTCAAGTTTTCCTTCTGAGAAACTCCTGAGCACACTTTAGAAGTGACCCCACATACGCTTTGTCACTTGGCGTCCTCTGGTGCAAGGATGTCCTGGGGCCTTGTCACTCCCCGAGGTTGGGAACCAAACCCTGGTGAGTGAGCTCCTTGGGGTGACACTGAGGCACATCCTTTGGGACCCTCAGTCCGGAAGAGGGCACAATCGGGGGCCACTGGGAAGGCAGCGGGATGATTCGGTAAGCCCTGCATGGGAAGGGTGAGACCCGTTGGCGTGTTGGGCTCTTGGTTGCAGTGATCAATCATGAAGGGAGAGCACAGATCCCTGTACATATTAAGAACCATGAGGCTGGTGCTGGGCTGGGCATGTCTTTGGGTGGGCACTAGTGGTGGTGGGGCCACTGATGCTCCGTTTCTCTTGCCCCGAGAGGCCAGGACCTGTCCTTCTGCATGGACCCCTGTCTGTGAACTCCCCTTTCCCCACTCGCCCTGCCTGGAATAGATACTGTCTTTGGGTTCTTGACATCTGGCAAAAGATACCAGCAAGGGCATAAGAGGCCCACAACACAGAGCTGGGAGTGGAGAGGACAACGTGGGAAGCCAGCACAGATTGGGGACAGAGACACTCACAGTGGGGGAAATCAGTAGGGAGGTGCCATTTTAATTGGGCCTTGAAGGTTGGACGTGGCAAGCAGACGGAGGGCCCTGGGGTGGGAAATCACAAGAGTGTGGGCTCAGTGAGGCTGAAGAAAGAACAGCGGGCAGAGGGAGAGGCTAGACAGGCATGTCTGGGCAGCCTGGGGAGGGCCTTACCTGTCAGACTGCCCATTTCTATAGGACCAAGAGCCCCACAGCTCAGGGCTAAGTGATTGTCTGGGCAGGGATGAACAAGGGAGCTGTTCCCCCAAATCCCACCCCAGGCAATGCCCAGCAGTCTCTGCTAGTGGGCCCATTTCCTGTATTGTCTCTTGTACTTACGCATTAGGTGGTCAGAGGATGAGGGATGTCTAATGGTGTAAGGGACCTGGGCCGGAGAGGGCGAAGAGACCCTAGGTCGTGGGAAGAGGAAATTGGAGGAGAAAGACAGTGTCTTTTGGGAGAAGGTGAGCAGCTAAAAGGGACGACCATGCCAGAAAGCAGGGCATCGTCCTAAGCTCCTCCCTTCTTTCATCCCCCAGTCAGTCACTCTTTCAGCCATTTCTACCTCTTGCCAACATTTATGCTTCAGCTCCACTAAATTCTCTGTATTTTTTGAGAACATTCTCATGCTTTGCATTGTGTTGGTCGTGAACACTTGGTTCCCTCTGTCTGCAAAATCCCCTCCCATCTTATCGTCTTGGTAAACTCCTACCCAACACCACTTCGTGACAGGAGAGATGGCCCCATGCTTTGACGGCACCCTGCACAGGCTTGCACAGAAACATCTCTCACATGGTCCCGCCATCGTCTGTGTGGCTGCTTGACGTTCCTGTCGGCTCTTCGAGAAAACACTCACCGCCCCACTGCCAAGAGCATGGAGAGCTGATAGCTTCAGCTGTAGCCTCCTTCAGAATCACCCTCGGGCTCCAGCTGAGGCCACGCCCTTTTCAGGTGGTGTTACAAGGCCGGCCATTTTGGCGCAAGGCTGGCCTTCTCGAATGGGCAGCCTGGGCTCCAGAGCTCCCCGCCGGGCAGGCTGAGACCACAGCAGGTCTGCACTGTAGCCGGGAGTTCTCCCCACCCTCTCCAGCATCTGCTGCCTTCTTCTCATAAGTCCTATGGGCCACTGAGACGCTGGCACTCCTAGTTCCAACTTAGCATCTGTTTCCAGGGGGGGTCTGAGAGATGAGTAAATAAGATGGAGTTTGGGGACCAATAACCCCATCACCCAGCTGGCAATGAGGGCCACATCTGAGGAGTTAGGTGAGTATGGACAGCCCAGCATGAGCTGGTGGTCCCGTGTTTAACATTTCACAGGTGGGATGCATGGGTGGGGAAGAATGATCCCCTTTTGGGATGATTCAGGCACTTGGAGGGTATGCAGAGGAAAATCATATATATATATAACTGATAGATATATGTTATAGGTAACATATTTATAAGTGTATATGCACATGTGGATAAGTGGAAATGGATAGTTGCATTGGTGACCTACAGGTACATAATGAAATCTGAGAACAGTTAACAAACAATTGAAAACTAAGTGGAAGAGCCAGAAGGTTTCTTTGGCACCTTACAAAGAATCCTTCATCTTGTGTGGTTGGTGAAGAAAAAAGAGCTGAAAATGAAGCGCAGGATTTAATAGGCAAGAGGGGCTGAGCACCAAAGATGCTTGAATGCTCAGCCGACGCAGATCTGTAGGACCCTGACATGTGGGATGGGGACTTCCGGGTGGATATTCTGGAAGATTCTGAATCCCTGAAATCCCCAGGCCCTCAGAGCCTACAGAGATGGCTCACTGGTTACATCAGGAGTGTGAGCCCCCAGTCCCATGTGGGTAGACAATACTGAGGTGTTCCCCCTCACACAAGGCAACAGGGGTCCCCAGTTCTTTTCCACCTCTGACTCCTTTCCTGACTGCCAGCTTACAGCCAGTGTTAAGTCACAGCATAATTTGGCTGGGGACATGCTGGCCTGATGGAGGAGGAAGGGGACTAGAGCCCAAAGGAGTCGGGAGATCTGGTTCACATATACCAGCAGGGGCTGGGGGTGCTTGTGGGCCTGAATTCGTGGAGAGTTGCAGGACTGGGTGAGGGAGCTACAAGGCACAGGACTTCACACCCTGGCAGAGACCCCAGGAGGAGGTGTAAGTTCATTGCTAGGATGGCTTCTCGAAGCCAGGCAAAGGCCGTAGCTCAGGCTGAGGGAGGTCGAAATGTCTGGATTGCCAGGAAAGATGGTAGAGGAAGGGGCCGAAAGGCTCAGGGAAGTGAGCGGGCACTCAGGAATGGATATAGTATGTTAGGGGAGAAGATTGTATTCTCAAGGGAGACTGAAGAACACACCATTCACCAATGCCATGACTAAGTTGCTCACTGGTGTCCCTCCCCTGCAGGCCAAGACCGATGCCAAAAGAGGTGGGCATAGAACCTGGTTTACTGAAGTTATGGCTGATGGAAAGTTCAGTGTGACAGTCATGGAGGCCTGATCTTTAGAGAGTTATAAGAGGGTCGATAGAACACAGTGTCCTTAGTAGAAAATAGATGGTTACCCAAAAGAGTACTGTGTGTGTGTGTGTGTGTGTGTGTGTGTGTGTATGTATATATACGTATGTCATCAAAGGAGACTAAAAATGAGTGAGTGGGAGGCTAACAGTGGTTACCCCAATAAAAAGTCATGATGTCTTGCCCAGGTACTGGACCTGAGCTAGTTTTCAGACTGAGAACCTGTTGACCAAAGACGTGCTGGAACACCCAGGGAGAATCCCACAGTATCATGGCAAGTTTAACCATGCACTTTAACCATTCCCGGTCCTTCCCCAAAGGGACCTACATTTACTATGGTAATTACCCCCTGGGAAAAGGATAATATTCAGATATTTCAAGGACTGTTGGATGCAGGGTCTGAATTAATGTTGATCCAGAGACCTGAGATGTTTTCATGGTCCCCTGTTAGCATAAGGGCATATGGACTCCTCGCCAAAGACCCCACTTACAGCGGGTTTATTGTGTCCACAGACCCATCTGCTGATCTATATAATTGAGATTGACATACTTGGCAGTTGGAGTAACCTCGGCACTGGAACCTTGGCCTGCGGCATAAAAGCTACCAGAATGGTGAAGGTCAAATGCAAGTCCCTGAAACTGCCCCCCGTCCTTCAGCCAGAATAGTAAGTCAAAAACAACGTCTATCACATCCTGAAGGGAAAGGCAGAAATTAGTGCTGTGCTTAAAAATTGGAAGGAGGCAGAGAAGGTGGTGCCTGTCCTGGTTCTACTTAAATCAGCAGTCTGGTCTCTACAGAAATGAGACGGATTCTGGAGAATGTATACAGCCTACTGCAAACTCAGGCAATCGTAACCCCAGTCACAGCTTTCCCGCCAGAGGTGGTATATTTGCTGGAGCAGATTCCTAAGGTCTTGGGTACAAGGGACGCAGCCGCCAATTTGGCAAATCGATTTTTAGCTATCTCCATCTGGAAAGAGGGTCAGCAGCAATTTGCATTCACATAGAATGGACAATAATATTCATTTACAGTTTGCCCCGTCTGTTAATCCATTCACCCTTTGTCTTTTTTTTTAAGGTTTTATTTATTTACTTGACAGAGAGAGAGATCACACGTAGGCAGAGAGGCAGGCAGAGAGAGAAGGGGAAGCAGGCTCCCTGCTGAGCGGAGAGCCCGATGTGGGGCTCCATCCCAGGACCCTGGGATCATGACCTGAGCCGAAGGCAGAGGCTTAACCCTCTGAGCCACCCAGGTGCCCCTAACCCTTTGTCTTAATGTAGTCTGAAGAGATCTGGACTGCCTAGATATTTAACAAAACATCACATTGATTCCCAGCATTCATGGTATTATACTGATCAAGCCAGATGAGCAGGAGATATCTAGAGCTATTGGTGAGATACATGTGACCCACTGGGTGGGGGGGAGAATAAACTCCCCAGAGATTTAAGGACCTGCCACGTCAGTAAAATTGCTAGAGGTCCAGTGGTCGGTGGTGCGCCGAGAAAGTTCCTCTGGAGTATTAACAAATGATTGACATCTTGTCCCACACACCACAGAGAAAAAAGCACAATGCCTAATGGGTTTCGTTGGGTTCCGGAGGTAACATACTCCATTCCTGGCATATACTAGTTTAGCCCATATACCGGGCAACACGAAAGGATGCCAGTTTCGAGTGGACCCCAGAGCAGGTAGCAAATCTGCCGCATCTGTGGTGACGGCGCACGCGCCCTGCCGCTCGGGCCACGTGACCTGGCAGATCCAATGGTGTCGGAGGTATGGGTTATAGGAAGAGCTGCCTAGAAAGTTCCTGCCAACCCCAGTGGGAGAATATACCAAGTCGAGTCTCTAGGATTCTGGAGCAAGGCCATGCTGTCTGCAGCAGAAAAGAGCTCTTGGGGTGCTACCGAGCCCCGATGCCGCGGACAGCTGGGGGCTGTCGTATCACCTCAGGTTTCCCTGAGGACAGGGCCCAGCGGGGAGCTGGTCCGCGCATGCGTGTGGAGAGGTGCGTCTGTGCAGCGGGAGCTGGGCACTGAGGCAGACACAGAGCCGCGCCGCTCGCTTCTCCTTCAACAAGCCTAGAGCAGCGAAGTGAGTGGACAACTTCAGCATCGGGGTCCATGTCAAGGTCAGCTTCGACTTTTGAACTGAGGTCATGCTCTTCTTGGGGGGGGGAGCTCAGCCAATGACTGAATATGATGATAGGGTAGACCCTGGCTGTTTCTACCCAATGAGGGACTCTCCTAATAGAAAACGTGAGCATCTTTTTCCAGCGGTCCCCTGGGGTGGCAGAAACGTTGTCATGTCAGCATTGTGCTGGCTGTCGACCCCCAAACCATTTTCCTCCCATTTCTTTCATGACATTACTTGCTGATGAACCTTGTGCTCTCCCAACTCTCAGAGACCGCCACTGGTGCAGTTGGCCGGGCACGTCCCCTCCCATCTGTAACAGCGCTGGTCTTTGCAGCAGGGGCTTTGTACTTGATTGCGGTTTGACCTACTGATTAGCAGAATGCCCAGCTTGGCTGTCAGGACAGTGCTCGGTCCCTCTGGCAAGGGCTCTAGGATTCTTGCAGGGGGGTTCTCGGAAAGCATGGGGCCTACAGGCCACTGGGAGGGAGGAGGGGGAAAGAGTTCAACAGGAGAAGCTCAGGCACCAGCAGCCGGGGATATGCTTATGAATTTGTGGTTCTCAGCAACAGCTTCAGGCCGGTGGACTTGGTCGTCAGGTGGGGCCTCTGCAGTGTGGACTCCATCCGGGCCTGGCTCCCTTCCCAGCAGACCCTCCCCTGCCTCCCTGAGGGCCAGATGAAGGAGGAGAGATGTTCGGATTAGGTGCCAAGGGCTGGGATGGGAAGAGGCCATGAGAGTCCCAGCACCTCCTGGACAGCAGCTGCCTTCCAGAGAGCAGCCGGTGCCACCGAGACACAGGAAGCAGGGGACAGCATTTCAGAGCGTCAGGGCAGAGGGACCCTCTGTGGTCTGGCTGATGAGAACCTGGGGGTGGCTGCAATTGCTGAAACCGTCTCTGTGCACTGACTCGGCCATTAAAACTAAAAGCACCGGGCAGGGAGGGGTCATTTTATCAGAGGCCTTTAAAAAAAATTGACGTACAACATATTAGTTTCAGGGGCACAACAGTGATTCAGTATTTATATATAGTGTGAAACGATCATGACAGTAAGTCTAGTTAACCTCTGTCACCACACATAGTTACAGGGTTTTTTGCTTGTGTTGGGAACTGTTAAGATCTACTCTTTTAGCAACTTTCAAGTGTGCAAATTCACTATTAATTAGCTAGAGGCACCCTACTTTGCATTACGTTCCTGGGACTTGTTTATTTTGTATCAGAGGTCTTCATGGTCAAAGAGCAGGGCTCCAGAGGGAGGAGAGATCAAGGAATTAAACGACCTCCCTCTGCCTCTCTAGGCAAGGCACAGATGCACCGTGAGAGGGGGCCCCATGATGGGCCCTGCGGATAACCGTATCCCAGCTGCTCTTTATAATTACTGTCATTTGTTCTATTAGAGGGAATCATGTGAAACTGCCATTTTTGTAGGTCAGGAAGCGGTGAAATACTGGTAATTTTATTTGGATCGACTTAATATAGAGAGCTGAGTTTAGGTTAGGGGTATATGTATTCCCAGACAAGGGTAGCTCTTTAGGGACCTTCCCACAGCCAGTATTCCCCAAGCGCCCCCTACAGGCCAGGCCTCGAACAGAAGTCTTCCCATGCTCTGATTGTATTCTCACAGCGTCCCAAAGAGTAAGTAAAATTATTATCTCTCTTTTTCAGATGAAGAAAGAGAGGCAAAGTCAAGTATCATGCCTAGGGACAGACTTAAATCTGTCTGACCTACAAACCCATGTTCTTTTTTTTTAATTTTAGAGATTTTGTTTATTTGAGAAAGAGAGAGCACAGAGGGAGAATAGAGGGAAAGCCCACTCCCTGCTGAGCAGAGTGCCTGATGTGGGGCTGGATCCTAGGACCCTGAGATCATGACCTGAGCCAAAGGCACGCACTTAGCTGGCAGAGCCACCCAGGCGCCCCTAAATCCATCTTCTTGACTGACTCCTGCCCTGACTACCCACCCCTTACCACCCAAAGTCCTCTGTGTGGCTTCCAGGGCATGAAGTGGGGTTGGGGACTGGACATTTGACTTAAAGGACTTCAAAGAGCACTGGACCGCGTGGCCCCTATGTGATCATCAGGGTCAAATACAGAGTTTGTGTGGTCTAAAGTTGATACAGCTTATGGCCCTTTTTAGGGAAAATAATACCAAAAAAACCCTTTTACAGATTTCGTATAAACTTATGTCCATATGAGCATTTGCTAAGGCCTCTGCCCTGGCCTCAGAAGGGACTTGTGCAAGGGACGGGTGCTGAAGCTGAAGCTTCATTATCCGGGTTCTGGTGCCCCGAGGGGCTGGACAGGAAGCAGCTGCCTTCACAGAGCAGGCTCAGCAGGGTGCTCTGACCTGGCACAGCCAACCAGAGTCCAGCACGCTGGCAAGTTCCACCCGAGACCCAGGGAGATTGTAAACACACAGACTCCAGGTGGCCTGTGCCTCTTCCAGAGGCCCGCCTCTGAAACGAGCGTCCAGAGTCTGCGGGGGTGGAGGATGTGTGTATGTGGAAAACCTTACACTCCCTTGTCAGCATTTCCTTGGCAGTGAGCCCTGCGGTTTCCACTTATGGCCACGAGGGGGAGCTGCTCCTCCGGCAACTGTGATGAGCCCCATGCTCCCAGTCCCCCTCTGTGGCACCCACTGTCCCCGGACCACTTCCCACTGTTATCCTCAGGCCCAGTTCTACGAGTAAGGCCTTGCCTGCATCCTGTGGCCTCCCCTTTCAGGGAACAACCCACAGGGGTGGGGGTACAGCCGTTCGAGGGAACCTATAGATTTTACCTGGATTATACTAAGGAGGAAATTTGTCTTCCTTCAGGAGCCACTGATTCTTTAGAAAATTCCAGAAGTAAAAACTAGCTAAAATTTTAAACTAAAAAATTTAATTCACATTTAACTCAAGTTTAAGAATAGAGAGCATCAGATGATTGTGTAGGTACATCTGGATTCTCTACTATGATTTGGAGAGGAAGATGGCCAATCTCCCAAGAGGGCCTTGGTCCTGCGAGTGGTCTCTCTCCTCAAAGCTGTGAGCTCCTGGAGCCCAGGACTGGGCTTTGTTCATTTGATAAGCCCTGAACTCGCACACCCTTCCCGGCATGCACAAGTGAACAGAGAAAGAAGGGGACAGAAAATAGGGGGATGGAAATCATGAGCTGGAGACTGTGGCTTATTCAATAGAGCTTTGTCTGCTCTCTGCAGGACTTTAGAAATAAAGAAGAGACGGGATATAAAGGTAGATAAGTTGGTATTCCTGCTCTCAGGTAATTCACTTTCTTGTGAAAAAGAAAGATGGGCCAGTAACTATGGTATTGGGCCAAGTAGAAGGGCCTTTCCCCCGGGGGAAGCCCAGCCTCCCGCTGCCAGTGCCTCCTGCTTCGAGGTGTGCTCTCCAGGGGCGCCCAGCGGCAAGCTGCCTGGTGAAAACGTGCACGACCTTACTTGACCCTTGGTCCTTTGTACCTCTGGAATCTTCTAGTGATCTCTGTATCCCCAGCATCTTGTACTTCCATGATGATGGATGTGAGTGTGTCTTGGTTCTTTTTTTTTTTTTTTTTAGTAAGTACCAGTGCATTTTTTTTTTTTTGAAGATTTTATTTATTTGTCAGCAAGAGAGAAAAAGAGAGAGCACAAGCAGGAGGTGCAGCAGGCAGAGGGAGAAGCAGGTTCTCCTGCTGAACAAAGAGCCCAATGCGGGACTCCATCCCAGGACCCTGGGATCATGACCTGAGACCAAAGCAGATGCTTAACTGACTGAGCCACCCAGGTGTCCCTCTTATAAGCAGCATTTTTTAAATTTTTTAAACAGTTTGACAATCTTTTACTATTTAGTCCATTTACATTTAATGCTATTACAAATGAACTAGATTTATAACTACTTTCTATTTTTATAGAATTTATAGAATTTGACCCATCTGTTTTATGCTCCCTTTTTTCTTCCTTTCTTGGTTCTTTTATTTTTTTAAAAAAGATTTTATTTATTTATTTGAGAGAGAGAGAGAATGAGAGAGAGAGAGCATGAGAGGGGAGAGGTCAAGAGGGAGAAGCAAACTCCCTGCCGAGCAGGGAGCCTGATGTGGGACTTGATCCGGGGTCTCCAGGATCATGACCTGAGCGGAAGACAGTTGCTTAACCAACTGAGCCACCCAGGCGCCCCAACTTTCTTGGTTCTTTTAGA
Organism: Potos flavus; assembly: GCA_028534135.1. Lineage (NCBI taxonomy): Eukaryota > Metazoa > Chordata > Mammalia > Carnivora > Procyonidae > Potos > Potos flavus. The sequence continues at coordinate 11,571 of JAPYYM010002901.1, forward strand.
TTAATAAAATATTTTCTATTTCCTTTTCCTTTTATTAAATTAATAGTTATATGTCCTTTCTTTTTTTTTTTTTAGTTTTGCCTTAGAGATTGATTATTCTATAGGACGACAGCTTGATTTTCTTTATCACGTATGTGACTTGGAAATTTTGCCTAGAGGGTTTTTTCTTCTTTACCTTTATAATGGTTT
>JAPYYM010002902.1:0-11759 GCA_028534135.1 Potos flavus
ACAAACAAAACCAACCTTACTTGCTTCAATAGGCTGCTAGATTTGATTTGCTATCTTAATTGTAATATTCATATACCATAAGTACAGTGGATTATTTTTATAGCTGATTTGATGTGGATGTTGTCCTTTTCCAAATTTCTTTAAAGAGTAGCTGCTAGCCTCATAGCTGTGACTCTTTTTTTGTAAAAAGAAGATTTTTATCTGTTAGATATTCTGATACTAGAGGAATCATGTATACTTCTTTAATCAGTTTTTTTTTTTTTTTTTTATTGGTTCTTACTTTATTCAGGAAATACTCTTTCAGGATTTCACCCATGCTTTAAAGAGCTGAATATAAACACACACAATACAATGCTGAATGTAAAAACAAAACAAAAAAACATTCCCCATGTCTTACTAAATCAAAGTAGAATATATGTATACCAGTCTAAAAAATATTTAATAATGCTTTTCCACATTTTCAGATATAGTATAAAAAGCTGAATATAAACATTTCCTCATCTTACTAAATTAAAGGTGAATATATAGATATAGATATAATTTTTTCAGGACTCGGGTCTATCATAAAAAATTGATTATAAACTTAAAACGGACATGCATGAGTTTGTTATTTTACTCAAAATTCAGGGGCAGGGCAGCTCTGCATCGTTTCATCAGATCAACAACGTCAAGGACACAGGCAATTCCAATCTATCACCTGTACCAATCTCAGCCTCTCACCCCTCTGGTAGCAAAATGGCCACAAATCCAGGTATCAGACAGACATGTAGACATGCATCCTGTATATAAGAGAACTATTTCCTCCTATTTTGTTGGGAAAAGAAAAAATTTAACCTGAAACCTACTTGCAGAATTTTGCTCAGATCTTGTATGGCTAGGACTGTTATATATATGCCCAGATGCAAAGCAAACTAGGAGAGCAAGACCTAGACCTCAGATGAGCAGCAGGCAGTCCTGGCAAAGGGAGAATGGCTAACACCAATGGACAGGCAACCAACATTGTCTGCAGCAACAATATTGACTTCTTTCCTTAAAACTCCTTTTTTGTAGTTGCATTTCCTCTCATTCATGCTTGCCCCCCCCCCCCCCCCTCGCCGTCTCAATACGTTTTCAAGGTTTTTTTGTTTGGTTTGTTTTTGGCTTTGCTCTTAATTGGTTAGAGCTTTTCTACACACCAGAGCTGAATGCTTATTCATTCACTCTCTCATTCCTCAGATTTCAACAAGTGTTTCCAGAGGACCTATTAGAACAGGCAGTGCACCTCCGAGTACAGTGAACTGACAATGAATCATGGCCATTAACTGTCCACATTTTCTACACATATTAAAAGTTAATTTTCCTAAGGATAGCTCTGTTGCATCCTACAACTTTCAACATGGAGTTGTTTGTCATTCACTCCGAATTGTAACTTGCCTTTACTTCCTTTCCCCTAGTGAGGCAAGAGGGCAAGGTGAACGAAAACTTCAGTTTTCAATTATTCTCCAAAAGGAATTACCCGACATTCAATAAAGCGATGATGTAAAATGTTCCCATAGTCATGGAACACATAAAGCCTTCCTCTCATATCTCTACCCACAAATATGAAAATAAATAAAAGCAGCTCCTATTTAACTCACGTTCAATATGAGCCCTACAGTATTCTATGGGATATAATGTAATTATTTAATCTTCACAATGCTAACAAGATGGTGCTAATATTACTAATTTGTAAGTGAGAAAGTTTAGATCTAGTTAAGTAATTTGCCCTACAAGGCAAGTAAAGACTGAGCATTGATTAAATCCTTTACCACTCTGCCTCAGTTCAGGTTAATTTTAGAGGATGAGCTTGCAAATATTTAATTAAGATTTGAGCAGGATGGAAGATTTGCTGCATTTTTAACATTACTGTAGCCTTCCTCAAGTATGAATTATGAGATGAGTAGTTTATTAGCTAAAGCAAATTGGTCTCCTATATTTATGACATTTATATTATAAATCCTCTGATTTCCCCCAGGGCAAATGACCCCGATGTTAAGAATTGTTTGTATGATGGTCTCTGACACATTAACTGCCTTCCAAAGCCTTCCCACTTTCCTTACATTCAAGGAGCTTTTTCACTTTTATATCAACTGAACCTTGATGTCTAATAAATTTTGAAACCTAAATAGAACCCTCCTAATCTCTAACATGTATAAAGTATCTCAACATTAACACATGTCAAATAAATTCTAGCCCTCAAATAAATGCCCTGTATCCACAGTGTAAGCTCCAATCTTAAGTTATCTTCAAAGGCTTTCAAACATTTCTTAAAATCACAGGGGGTTTTGTGTTCTACTAGTATGACTTTGCAGATGTCCATAAAATTTTGAGCCTTCCCACATGACTTCATTCACTTCTCTTTCCTGTATGAATTCTTTGATGTTTACTAAGGTGTGAACCACGAATAAAGGCCTTCCCACATTGCTTACATTTGTAAGGTTTCTCACCAGTATGAATTTTCAGGTGTCGATTAAGTTCCGAGCCACGACCAAAGGCTTTCCCACATTCCTTACACTTATAGGGCTTTTCACCACTATGACTTCTCTCGTGATGAGTAAGTTCTGACTTTCGAATAAAAGCCTTCCCACATTCTTTACATTTATGGGGTCTCTCACCAGTGTGAACTTTTTGATGTCGAATAAGTTCTGTGCTACAAGTAAAGGCCATTTTACATTCCTTACATTTATAGGGTTTCTCACCAGTGTGAGCTCTCTGATGTCGAGTAAGTTCTGACCCACGACGAAAGGCCTTCCCACATTCTTTACATTTATATGGTTTCTCACCAGTATGAACACTCTGATGTCGAATAAGATGGGAATCAGAGATAAAAGCTTTCCCACATTCCTTACATTTATGAGGTTTCTCACCAGTATGAATTCTTTGATGTAGACTGAGTTGTGAGGCACAACTATATACCTTTCCACACTCCTTACATTCATAGCGTCTTTCACCAGTATGAATTATCTGATGAAGACTAAGTTGCGTGTCGTAACGGAAAGCTTTCCCACATTCCTTACATTTATGAGGCTTCTCACCAGTATGGATTCTCTGATGCCGAAGAAGGTGTGAGGGACGGGTAAAGGCTTTCCCACATTCTTTACATTCATAGTATTTCTCATCAGTATGAATTCTCTGATGTAAATTAAGTTGTGAGGTAGATGGAAAGGCCTTCCCACACTCCTTACATTTATAGGGTTTCTCACCTATGTGGATCTTTTGATGTTTACTAAGTTGTGAGTTAGAATGAAAGGCTTTCCCACATTCCTTACATTTATGAGGTTTCTCACTAGTTTTAACGCTCTGAGGTTTAGTAGTTTCAGAGCCATGGATAAAAGCACATTTCTTATTTTCTTTACTTTTTTTGCTTTCATGACTTCTCTGGTGCTTACTCAAGTCTGACTTACTATTAAAGGCTTTCCCACATTCTCCACATTTAGAGTCTTTTTCCTTATTATGACTTCTTTCATGTTGAATATGGTGTGATTGGCACCTGAAAGTTTCCTTACATCCCTTGCATTCGTAGGTTTTCGCTCTGGTATGAACTGTCTGAGGCACTCTCTGAACTGTGCTCTGAATAGAAGCAGACCTTTCTTCAGAGGTTATTACAGCTTGTCTGAAATGCCCCTCCTGTTGTCTCTCCAAGTGGCATTTGATTTCTCTGTTATTTCTGACCCTAGTGCACTCAAGGTCAGAGCTCGTGAGTCTTTTTATCTCCAGGTGCAATGATTTAATTTTGTAACTGTGCTCCTTTGGAAATAAATTCTTGGTTTCTCTTCTGGACTCCCAATCTGTAAGGTAACAAGAAAGAAAATAGGAGGTATTTTCATGTGGCAGGAGAAGGGAAGTTCTAAGGTAGAAATGACAAACTAAAAATAGTGAATAATTTAAACAGTTCTTAACACAGCACTGAAGTTTGGGGGAAAAAAAAGAAAGCCCAGGGTCAAGGGTTGGGGAGAAGAGAATAGAGAATATGAGGGGAGCATGTGAAGGAAGTAGTTCTTCACCTCTGGTGAAAATCAGAATCAGCTGAGGAACATTACAAATATGATGTCCAGGAACCACCTAAGACCAACTAAATGAGAATCTAAAGGAGTAGGGCATTAATTACATCTAACAGCAAGTTTTCTCATCTCTAGCTTCAAAATATATTCAGATCTTGACCACTTCTCTCCACCAGTATCTCTACCACCTTGTCCAAAGCCATCTCTCACCAAGGTTAACACACTTTCTTAACAGGTCTCTCTACTTTCCCTTTTGCCCTCCTAATATCCCATACCTAACACAGTAGCCAGAGTGTTCTTGTTAAGTTAGACTAGGCCTTTCTTCTGCCTCAAAGTCTCCACTGGATTTTCCTCTTGCGCAGAGTAAAAATCAAAGTCCTTATGTGGTCTATAAAACCCTCCCTGAATTTGTCCCATACTACCCTCTTTCTGACCTTACTGCCAATCTCCTTCCTTCAGCTGACTCTGCTCTAGCTCCTTAACCAACTGGACGTTCTTCAAACTTGTGAAGCACATTTCTCCTTCAGAATCTCTGCCTCTTCCCTAAGATAGCAATATGGCTTGTTCAAGTACTTCATTCCAACCTCTACTCAAACATGAGACCACTCTTTACAAAACAGGCCCCTTATTACTCTACTTACTGTATTTTTTAGCAGTGCACTTATCATCACATATCATTTTATCTATTTCCCCAACATTATTTTTTTAATATATTTTTTAAAGATTTTATTTACTTTGGGCACCTGGGTGGCTCAGTCGTTAAGCATCATGATCCCAGTATCCTGAGATCGAGCCCCACATTAGGCTCCCTGCTCAGCGGGAAGCTTGCTTCTCTCTCTCCCACTTCCCCTGCTTGTGTTCCCTCTCTCACTGTCTCTCTGTCAAGTAAATAAATATAAAAAAAAATGATTTTATTTATTTGACACAGAGAGAGAGAGTGAGAGAGAGAGAGTGAGCACAAGCAGGGGGAGCAGGAGAGGGAGAAACAAGGTCTATATAGCGATTGAGAAAATGACGTTGGCATTTTATGCTATATGGGAAGTTCCAGAGAGATGTCAGAAGATGCTGTTATTTTAAATATTTTGGAAAAACAATCTGGTAGAAAAGGAAAGCTATAAAAAGCATGGATTCAAATCATAAATTTGGACCTTAAAGGAATGCTCAAATCAAAAAGTAACATTCATCAAGGATGCTTCCACTGTTCCTCTCCTACAAATCACTCTTCAGAGCTACAGAATCATTCCCCTAAATCGGTCTTCAGTCTCTCTGCTTTCCCTACTCTGTGGTCTCATTCTAGCACAAGGCCAAATCACCTGGACTTCCCAAACAAGCTCCTAGCAAGTCATACCATTTTCACTCATGAATCCTCTGATTCGATCTCTACAGGACAGCCAGAGAGAGGTCTTAGAAATCCAGTCCAATCATGTTCTTATCTTGTTTAAAACCTTCAGTGGCTGCCAAGTGTCCTTAAGGAAAAAAATCCAAACTGCTAGATGTGGTGAGAAGGCCCTGCATGATGTGGACCTCCATTCAGGTTTTCCAGGACACCCACCCACTACTCTCTCTCCTCAGAGCCTTCTTTTTTTAAAAGATTTTATTTATTTATTTGACAGAGAGAGAGAGAGAGATCACAAGTAGGCAGAGAGGCAGGCAGAGAGAGAGGGGAAGCAGGCTCCCTGTTGAGCAGAGAGCCCGATGCAGAGCTCAATCCCAGGACCCTGGGATCATGACCTGAGCCGAAGGCAGAGGCTTTAACCCACTGAGCCACCCAGGCGCCCCTCTCCTCAGGGCCTTCAATGAATAGGTTCCTCTACCTTTACAGCATTCCCACCATACTGCCTAGATCCTACTACTGCTCCTTCCAGCTTCGTATCATTTGTCAAGATCTGAAAATACTTACCAGTCTGGTAATATTGCCTCTAATATTCTCTCACAGCAGTCCCTTTCCTATAACCATCTCCCCCAAAGACCCTCATTTCTCTGGCCATTGTACAGGCCAGGTTTTTAAAAAAGAAACCTTGCAGGGTTATCAGTGATTAGGGATTGAAATCAGCCCTTACATCAGCATACTTCCTGACTCTACCTACTTCCTGGGTTATTCATTGTTACCTTTTATTTTCTTCAGGTGTTTTGTAGCATCCTTTTTATACAACCAAAACAGCACTGACTCTCAAAGTTATGTATCTGGCTTTATTCAACTAAGGCTTACACCATTGTTTCAAAAATATTTTATAAAAAATATCTAAAATGCTGAAGGTTCTGTATCCCAATTGTGGTAGTAGTTATATAAATCTACATATGCCATAAAATTTCATAGTAATATACACCAAAAAATAAATACATAAAAATAAATGAATGTATGTGAAAATCGGTGAAATCTGAATAAGGTTTACTTATAGTTTCATAACTACTATTCTGCCAACATCAGTTTCCTGCTTTTGACAGTGTACTAGGATTACGTAAAATGTTAGCATTAGGAAAGCTGAGTGAAGGGTACAAGGGAACTCTCTGTATTATTTTTGTAACTCCTTTGAATCTTAAATTATTTCAAAATAAAAAGCTAAAAAGAAATAGTAAAAATTATAAGCATGTATGTACCTGATAGGAGAGCCCCGAGGTACATGAAGCAAAAACGGAATTGAAGAAAAACAGACAATTTAACAAATTGAAGACTTCAATGCTCTACTTTCAATAAGGAATAAATCAACTAGCAAGAAGATCAACAAGGAAACAGAAAACAACATGCTCTTAAATAACTGATAGGTCAAGGAAGAAATCAGAAGAGAAATTAGGAAATGCTTCAGGTGGATGAAAGGAAAACTTAACACACCAAAACTTGTGGGGTACAGTTAAAACAGATTCTAAAGGGAAATTTATAGCTTAAAATGCCTATATTAAGAAAAAAAAACAAAAAACCCTCCTAAAACCCAAGAAAGATCTCAAATCAGATTATGGAACTAGATAAAGGACAAAGTAAACCCAAAGATACCAGAAGGGGGAAAATAACAAAGATTCGAGGGTAGATGCACAAAATAGAAAAAGGAGAACAGGGAAATCAACAAAACTGTCAAACTGGCTAGATTGACCAAGAGAAAAAAAAAAGAAAGAAGACAAATACTGGTATCAGGAATGAAGAAGGGATAACACTACCAACCTTACAGAAATAAAGGGCTAGGGCTGGGTGTGGGGACTGACTGCTTATAGGTATGGGATTTCATTTTGGGGCGATGAAAAGGTTCTAAAATTAGACTGTTGTCACAGTTGCAAAACTCTGTAACGATATTAAAAACCACTGAACAGTACACTTTAAGTGAATTTTAGGATATGTGATTTCTATCTTAATAGAGCTAGCCGCTTTAAAGAGTCAGGACAAAATTGGACACAAAGTGCTGGGAAAATGGTTGTCTTATGGGAAGGAGGAAAGTGCTTCCTTTCTGAAATCAGAAGCAAATATGAAGAAGGGTAACAAGAGTGATAAGTGGAGAGAAAACCTGAGGCCTCATGCTGAGACATCCTTCCTTTTTTCTTCAGCTCTCAGACCTTTTCAGCAAGCTTTCCTACTAATAGCTCAGCTGTGCTGCTTTCTCACTGGCCCCCTGGGTGACCACCTGCCACAGTCTTCCTAACAGGAGTCACCATCACTCACCTGGGCACCATTCTTTTGTTTCCTGACTCTTAACCATCCAGGGCTCCTTCCCCTGCTCCAATAAGGAGATCACATCTGGCTTAGACTCAGAAAGTCCTGCTCGAAAAAAAAAAAAAGACGATGTTATTGTATGTGTACCAGAATTAAAATCAACCCATGATTATCAAGAAAGAGTAAGCAAGTTAAGGATCAATGGAAGGGGTGAAGGTCAGAGGAACAACAACAACAAAAAAAGTTGTCCAATGCAACAGCCAATTCTTTTTTTTTTTAGATTATTTATTTATTTATTTATTTGACAGAGAGAGAGAGAGAGACACACAGAGACAGCGAGAGAGGGAACACAAGCAGGGGGAGTGGGAGAGGGAGAAGCAGGCTTCCCACTGAGCAGGGAGCCTAATGCGGAGCTTGATCCCAGGACCCAGGGATCATGACCTGAGCTAAAGGCAGACGCTCAACAACCGAGCCATCCAGGCACCCCTGGAGCAGCCAATTCTAACTTCATAAGGGCTAATCCCTTCTTTGGGAAGCAACAAGAATCATTAATTCAGCCAGGCATTTGAGAAGCACTCATGAGAAATTCGTAACAAAGAACATAAAATTCCAGAAGACCAATTCTGAATTTGGGGGCGGGGGCACATAACTTACCCAATGAGATCAGGTTGTTATAATTCTCCAACATTACATTGCAGTACAAACCCTTCTGAGCAGAGTGCAAGCATTCCCACTCCTTTTGAGAGAAGTAAATGGCCACATCTTTGAACTTGAAGCCCTGAAACCACAGATCAATACATTTATTATTTGTAAAATTGATAGGCAAAGTCTTTACAATGGAATAACAAAAATGGAGAAGGCAATTTAGTAAGGTAACAATGTTGAGAAAACAGGCTGTGCCGGGCCCTGTGTGGAAACAACAGTGACCAGGGCACACACTATTCTTGGTGCACACATCATGCTTAAGCATGCCTGCAATTACAGGAGGAACCTCTTGGGCTCTATCCTCTTCCATTATCACCCCCAGGTCTGGGAATAACCAAAGTTTAGACAACTGGTGTTTCCCGATTAAATAAAACTATACATGCAAGCATATGGCACACACTATGTTCACCACACAACACCTGTGACTATCTCCTTCCTATTCTCCCAATAAAGAAAACCTTCTTAAAACTCTGAATCATTCAAAAAATATTTTATAACATTTCTATTTCTGAAAATAGGATTTGAATATAACTCGGTGATTTCTATGATGATTTATAATTTACGATTTAATAACTTCTTAAAAACGCATGCCCATAAATATGCCAGAATATTAAAGCCTGATCAGTTTTCCATGTGACCAAAAATTCTAAAATAGACATCATTTTTACTGGCTGTATGACAACCCATCTTCTATACTCAATGTTCTTATTTTGGGGTGCTAGGTTGCACAAGTTCTCTAAAGTTCTTTTGCAGTATGAGTCTTTTCTCCTCAACAATTTATACGTATCTGGCTATAATGTTCCTGTTCCTATAAATTGTCCCTCACTATACTCTCCATGCTCCTGATCTGCCAGAACTGATGGGAGGAAGATCCAGACTCACACTGATGTGACCCAAGATAAACATACACTACAAAAGTGTGTGTGTGTGTGTCTCCCTCTTTCTCTCTCTCTCTCTCACACACACAAAGTCTGTCTTTCTTGATTTGAGGGAGTGTAACAAAACTTTGCCTGCCCTGAACCCCAGAGAATCCAACTATATATAAACTATTTAGAGGAAACAACTTTCCCAACTGACCTGAACCCCAGAAGGGCCTGTTCTGACCTGTCCCAGGCAGATCCTTGTTCTACAACCTGGAAGACACTGAGCTCCTCAGCCATGCAGGCATCTCAAAGACATGGTGGAGCCCCCAAGCCCAGTAGCACAGAATACTTGGGCAGGCCCAGTCCTGGACAACAGTTTCTGCAACAGAGGTCTCCAGCCTCTCCCTGGCCTAACAGGCTTAGTTTATCAGGTACCTCCTTAGCTTTGTTCCCACATCCCATCCCAGAACTGGGGCCCTTGAAACCCCCAACTTAAACCTCTTTCCACAAAGACCTTGTCCAGAATCACCACTACTGAGCCAGACAACCCACCAGTACCAGCAGGTCCTAAGTAGTCTTGGCAAAGCTCAACCATCTGGACGCAGGTTACATTGGCTTTATAAGAAACCACAATTCTCAGAATCTTCATAGCCAACACATTCTGGTTCCCTATCAAGATCACAAGTTCTCTAAACTTGGCTTTCCTACCTGACATTATTCTCTCTCACTGCTACCCCTAGCCTTATTGCTGATAGTGTTGACTGCATCTCAAGTACAATTATTGCATATTAAGCACTTTAAGTTTCTGGTGACTTATATGTATGAATCCTCAGGAGAAGCCCATGAATCCTAATTCAAAGGAAACTTTAGCTCAAATAAGTGAAGTCATTTACTCAAATTTGCAGTTAGCAGTGGCATTGCTGGGTTTTGAATCTAGATTTCTCCAACTCTGTAGCTGATAGTCTTCCACTTCTGGCTCTTACAGATGCACCCATTTCTGAAGAGCCATCAAAAAAATCCTGAACTGGGCTCTCCACTTGACGAGCAGAAAATGCTTGGTCTGCTCTGTGTGTCACTACAGAGCACAGCACTCAATGAGAGGAAATTAAAGGTAGAAGGGAAAGGAAGGAAAAAAGCAGTTCTGCAAACAAAATGCCTTTATCTGACAATATCACAATTCCCCATGACTCTGGCTCTGTGTGGACACTTGGGGATGTAATGATTTAGATCCAGCATCTGCCCTTAAAAAGCTCAGAATCAGGAAGGAAAAACAAAAAAGTAGAGACAATTACAGGACATCAAGCTCTGCGGGAGACTGGTTACCATGACCAAATCACCAGCTGAAAAATAATGTTCTGAATATTAAAAATACTTTGGGATGCAGTGATGATCTGGCAAAGAAGGAAAGTAATCTTCAGAAGCTAAAACTGAGTCAAACTGAGAACCAATAGGAGTGTGCTGAGCCACGATGACCATGAGCTTTGACATTCAGAGAATGGGTGGAGAGAAAACCAAGCCTATAGCTGGTAAAGATGGGAGTCTAAATGGTTCTATACTGCAAAGACCTGGGACATCTAGGACCATCCTCACAAAATACAGAAAAAGTAGAAGCAACACTCCCATTTTTGGACGCTACAAGGAAAACAGCCTGACTTGAATCCTGGCAGTTGGTAGAAGAAAAATATTTTCTCCTGAGGAATTATAATCACAAGTCAGCCCTCCCACAGGTCTGTGGCTCACATGCACATTACTAAGGTGAATCCATAAAACTTGCCATCTATAAACCTACTCTTGGCAGAAGCAAACACAGACCTGGCCTAGAAGAACAATCTTCAACCAGACCTCAAGAATCCATAAACAGAACTCCAAGGAAAATGCCTAAACGCCACTAAATTGTACACTATAAAATGGTTAATTTATGTTACATGAATTTCACCTAAATAAAAAACTAAATAAAAATAAAACATGCACAGAAGCATAATTTCAGGATCAGAATCAGGAAAATCAATCATGCAATTGTTTCAATTTTCCACTATTTTTAAACTTTCCACAATAAAAATAAAACGTTAGGGGGAAAATGTCACACCTGCAAAGATTCATTTATTACATAGAAAATGACAAAGAATACAAAACAGGTATATTACAAAAAAGGGGTAAGATGGTGAGAAACAAAACCACAAAAATGACAGGTAGATATTTTTTTAAAAGATTTTATTTATTTATTTGTCAGAGACAGAGCATGAGCGAGCATAAGCAGGGGGAGAGGCAGGCAGAGGGAGAAGCAGGCTCCTTGCTGAGCAAAGAGCCCAGTGCGGGACTGGATCCCATCATGACCTGAGCTGAAGGTAGATGCTTAACTGACTGAGCCTCCTAGGCTATTTAAAAGGAAAAGATAGTGGCGTCTGGGTAGCTCAGCAGTTAAGCGTCTGCCTTTAGCCCAGGTCATGATCCCAGAGTCCTAGGAGTCCCACCTCAGGCCCCTCACTTGGGGAATCTGCTTCTCTCTCTGCCCCTGGCCCTGCTTGTGTTCTCTCA
>JAPYYM010002903.1:0-11758 GCA_028534135.1 Potos flavus
CTTTTGGAGCGATTACTTTCAACACAAAAATGATCATATTTCTGGGATTAATCTTCATCAGTAGTTCCCCATAACTCTCAAAATGAAGAATGTACTCATGGCTTTTAAGGCTTCCGTGTTCCATGGCCTGAACCATATCCAGCTCTGTAACCTCATCTCCAGCTACTACTCCACATAATTTGTAACTTTTCCAAACTCCAGCTATATCACACTGTTTCACATCCCTGCATCTTCACACATGCTAGTCTTTTTTTAAAAAAGATTTTATTTATTCAAGAGAATGAGCGAGAGAGAGAGCACAAGCAGGGGGAGGTGTAGAGGAGAAGGGAGAAGCAGGCTCCCTGCTGACCAGGAAGCCCTACCTAGGGCTCAACCCCAGGACCCTGGGATCATGACCTGAGCTGAAGGCAGATGTTTAACCAACTGACCTACCCAGGTGCCCCCACACATGAAATAATATCATGATATCAGCAATATCCAGTTTCCCCTTTTCAAATAATTGACCCCTTTGTCCTCTTGCAAAACTTAGTTCAAGTACTTCTAAATTTGGGAACCATTTGTGGACTTTCTGTCTGATTTTGATGTCCTTCTCTGAGCAATAGAACTATTTATCACATCACAATATGAATGCTGACCTAGTTGTTCATCTCTCCCTCTAGGCTATAACTTTATTAAGGAAAATATCATACCTTATTTATATTGACAATCACATCAGACAGTGCACTGCCTATCACCTAATAGGTATTTCATAACGTTGACTCGAAAGAATGAATAACATGTGCAAAGTGTCTAGTACACTGCCCAGCACATTATCAGTGCTTAGCAAATGTTAGTTCCGTTTCACATGTCTCCTTTGTCCCTAACATCTTTTGCTTTATTAAGCTGTATAATTAATTTTCACTTACACTGCAGGAGCCATTTGACCAAAGAAAAGAAAATTGGAGATTTTGTAGTTATTCAGATTTGCTAATCTGAATTATCTAGTTTAATTCTCTCACAACATTTACCAAATGTTTGCCAAATACTCACTTCTCTTTATGCTGTCCAGGTACAGTTTCTGTTAGTAACTTGTCACTAAGACAGAGAATACAGATATGAAAGGTGGTGCTTAGACTTCCTATAGACATAACTTCAATCATTTGTAGTTGCTATTAGAAGCAATATCTGACACAATTAAAGAAACTAGGCAATCAAGAAACAGAACTGGGTATTGAAAAGTAAAACAACTTAGCACTCTCCACCATGATAAATCAAGCCAAATTTTTGTTGAATCTTATTTTTTAATTTTTTTTTATTTTTAAGTAATCTCTACATACAATGTAGGGCTTGAATTCATCACCCTGAGGTCAAGAGTTGCATGCTTTCCCGACTGAGCCAGCCAGGTGCCCCTTGAATCTTGTTAATCTTCTATCTTCCCCATCTACTTGTAGCAATTCTATTGTGCACTATATTTGAATAAGGTGATGCTTGGGGTAATTTTGATGTCATGAAGAAATTAATCCCGAAGTTAAAACGAACACAGAAGAGGGCAAGACCCTGAATTAACCAGGCTTTCTCTATCTCCAATTTTTTTTAGTTACAAGCAGAAACTATTTGTTAATCTTGGTATTGTTGATGCCAATCTGGTCAAAAAATTAGGCTCATCTGTAAAGGGGGATAAGAGTTTGTAAGAGTTTGTAAGAGTTGTTTGTAAGAGTTATTTCAAATATCCCACGGGGCCAACATAGGGATTTGGTACAGAGACAGGGTCAGTGCTTTACCTGCTGCCTTAGATCCTTCTCTGCTGAGATCAATTGGTGTGCTTCTAACAGGAGATTGGAAATGTAAAGGTCAATCTCTGACCTTAAAGACCATCTATTTCTGGAAATAAAATTTAATGTATAAAATATTGGAAAAGGTTAAGAGTTTTGCTGACTTTTTAGTGGTATTAAAGTGATATTATGCCAGGTGCCCAGGAATACTGGGGTGTTGACCAACCAACCATTTCCACCTCCAGGTCCCAAGGTGATTTAGGGGGATACACACAAGGAACAATAACAAATGAGAATCCACACTTCCCTTTAGTAATAGCTGGGCCTCAGCCAAGTAGTCCAAAATCAGAACTCTGGTATATCTGCACTAGAACATATATATGGCTTAGACTCAAACAACAAATAAGCCTTCCTTCTACCTCTCCTTCCAAGCCAAATCCAAATGATAGAGCCTTATCACATTTGGTCTAGACACCTACAACAGGGGGCTTTTCAATATATTCAGATGAAAGGAAGTTGAATAGAAGGCCAGGCATGGACATTCTACCCCACAAAGATCTTGCTCTCTGACAAATATGACCTAATCAGTGTCTGGCAAGCTGACCTATGGGATTAGTGACTTCTCTTGGAGGGAGGAGGTGAAGAACGTGGGAGAGAGGCATACAGTGTAGAAGAAACATCCTTCTATCCCTACCAACAGCAATCAAAATTAGTATGAAGCATCAGTCTCCAGTTCTCTCCAAATCACGTTCCAGTGAGAAGAATGGGGAAGTGACCAAGGATAAAGGCATCTGAGGGTGTTTTTGGACCATGCAGTGCGTCCTGCATGGAAAGCGCCTTTCACTTCCATTTATACTCCTCTGAACACCCCAGCTTACTATGAAAGTACAAAAACAATATACAGTGAAGACAGAGGATAACAACTTGGTTCTCCATTCCTGAGTTGTTGAAAACAACAGAGAGAAACACAGAACAGCATAAAAAGCATACGTTTAGAATCCTACAGACCTGGGTTCAAATCCTGGCCTTACCATTTGCTAGCTCTGACAGCAAACCTTTGGAAAACGCTTTAATTCTGTAAGCCTCAGTTTCCTTTTTTTTTTAAATAATTTTTTATTGTGTTATGTTAGTCACCATACAGTACATCATTAGTTTTTGATGTAGTGTTCCATGATTCATTATTTGCATATAACACCCAGTGCTCCATGCAATACATGCCTTCCTTAATACCCATTACCAGGCTCACCCATCCCTCCACCCGTCTTCCTTCTAAAACCTTCCATTTGATTCCCAGAGTCCATAGTCTCTCATGGTTCATCTCCCACTCTGATCCCCCCCCTTCATTTTTCCCTTCCTTCTCCTGATGTCTTCCATGCTATTCCTTATATTCCACAAATAAGTGAAACCATATGATAATTGTCTTTCTCTGTTGGGCTTATTTCACTTAGCATAATCTCCTCCAGTTCCATCCACGTTGATGCAATTGTTGGTATTCATGCTTTCTGATGGCTGAGTAATATTCCATTGTATGTATGGGCCACATCTCATTTATCCATTCATCTGTTGAAGAGTATCTTGGCTCTGTCCACATTTTGACAATTGTGGCCATTGCTGCTATGAACATTGGGATACATATGCCCTTCTTTTCACTACATCTGTATCTTTGGGTATCTACAACTGCATACCCAGTAATGCAATTGCTGGATCATAGGGTACCCCTATTTTTAATTTGTTGAAGAATCTCCACACTGTTTTCCAAAGTGGCTGCAACATCTTGCATTCCCACCACCAGTGTAAGGGTTCCCCTTTCTCCACATCCTCTCCAACATTTGTTGTTTCCTGCCTTGTTAATCTTTGCCATTCTAACTGGTGTAAGGTGGTATCTCAATGTGGTTTTGATTTGAATTTCCCTGATGGCTAATAATGATGAACATTTTTTCATGTGTCTGTTAGCCATTTGTATGTTTTCTTTAGAGAAGTATCTGTTCATGTCTTCTGCCCACTTTTTGACTTGATTATGTGTTTTTGGGTGTTGAGTTTGAGAAGTTCTTTATAGATCTTGGATACCAGCCCTTTATCTGTAGTGTCATTTGCAAATATCTTCTTCCATTTCAGTGGGTTATCTCTTTGTTTTGTTGACTGTTTTCTTTGCTGTGCAGCAGTTGTTATCTTGATGAAGTCCCAAAAGTTCATTTTCTCTTTTGTTTTCCTTGCCTTTGGAGACATGTTTTGAAAAAAGTTGCTGAAGTATTTTGAAAGAAGTTCCAGCATTTCGAAAAATACCAATGGCATTTTTCTAAGTGCTGGAACAAACAATCCTAAAATTTGTATGGAACCAGAAAAGACCTCGAATTGCCAAGGAAATGTTGAAAAGGAAAAACAAAGCTGGGGACATCATGTTACCTGATTTTAAGCTATATTACAAAGCTGTGATCATCAAGACAGCATGACACTGGCACAAAAACAGACACATAGATAAATGTAACAGAATAGAGAGCCCAGGTATGGATCCTCAACTCTATGGTCAACTAATCTTCGACAAAGCAGGACAAAATATCCAATGGAAAAAAGACAGTCTCTTTAATAAATGGTGCTAGGAAAATTGGACAGCTATACAAAGAAGAATACTCGACCATTCTCTCACATCATACACAAAGATAAACTCTAAATGGATAAAAGACCTCAATGTGAGACAGGAATCCATCAAAATCCTAGAGGAGAACATAGGCAGTTACCTTTTTGACATTGGCCACAGCAACTTCTTTCAAAACACGTATCTTAAGCCTCAGTTTCTTAACCTGTAAAATAGAAATGATAATATCCTTAGTTTATTGTAATCCCGTACAAAAGCCACTGTTCCTTAGCATTATCTTACCTCTATAAAAGGCTCTTGTTTTGCAAATGAAAACTTTGGTCTTTGAGGGAGAATTCTAGAAGGATTGTTTCACCCAAGCACTAATTTCTATTTTATAACAGGCTGTGCATAACTAGCTGAGGTCTGGATAGAGTATATAGAATATAGAGCTCTTGGAATATCAAATTGGTCAGTTTCATCTGCCTGAAAGAGCCCCCATTACTGAGACATCGCAGACATTTGGTAAAACTACCATTTTCCTCTTGAGTAGACATGGAAGGTGTCATATCTTTTTATTTTTTTTTTTTAAGATTTTATTTATTTGACAAGGAGACAGAGTGTGAGCAAGAGGGAAAAGAGAGAGAATCTGAAGCAGACTCCACACTGAGCACAGAGCCCCATGTGCCTTGATCTCATGATCATGAGAATATGACCTGAGCTGAAACCAACAGTCAGAGGCTTAACCGACTGAGCCAACCAGGCACCCCAATGATGTCACATCTGAAGAACAAATATGCAAGACAGCTTCCCCATAATTTCCATTCTCATAAAAGTACTTCAAGAATAAAAAAGATTGTGAGGTTTTTTTGATGAACAGACGTACATTAAATTCCATTTACTGCACCCGACAGTTAATTGTGGGCTGTGAAGAATATATAGGAGTTCAGAAAATATAAGAAACGGAGTTTCCTATGAAGAAAGAAGAAAGTGAGCAGAAATACTTAGAAAATTTAAAAGTGCTGGAATATGAGGGGAACAGCAGAAGTCTAATTATCTGAGCATCAGAAAGATCAGTAGTAAAGCCATTATATGTTGAGTGCTTACTATGTACTAGGCACTCTATTATTCCCCTATGTATTAGGTAACTCAATCCTAACAAGCTCCTGAGATAAGTGCTATCATTTCTATTTCTTAGATCTAGAGTCTTGGAGAGATTAAATACCTTGCCCAAGGTCACCCTAACTTTCCAGGTTTTAAATAGGCTCTGAGTGAGGCTAATAAGAGTAGTTTAAGAAAAATGCAAAAAGAGCCTCAGATGTCAGTACTGAAAGCCCTGTTAAAAGCTAGATAATGAGTTCCCAGGGGATAAGATCTGAACATGAGGTGTCTGGGGATAATAAATACTTATGCGTAGTAGGATCCCATAGTTATGTAAAGTCACTTTAGATAGGCCATGGAATATAATTTTGGGAAGGGATATGAATCTTAAATGTAGACAATCTCAACATATCCCTTTATTTCCTTCTTAGGGCAGAAACCATGTCATGCTCAATTTTTTGTCCCCCCCAACATATGATTCAGACTTCCACTCCCGTAGTACTCTCTTCAAACCCTTATTCTAGAACTTTAGTTAGTCTTCTATGTGTTCAAGTCATGGGTACTTCTTATGTACAATGTACTGTTCATTTGTGTAAATCCATAACCTGCCAGGCACATAGTACTTTACGAGCTCACTGAGTATGTGTTATACAAATCAATGAATAACCTTAGGGATGAATATATTTTGTGAATATATCCATAAAGAAATAGATTGAACTGAATCAAGTTAAACTAAAGAATGATCTTATCGGTGAAGGTGAATTTACTCTATTCACCACCTGGCACAGTGTAGAACACTTAGTTCATGCTTAGATATTTGCATTTTAAGATGGGATCCAAATGAGTGAGGAATTCACAGAGAACTAGAAAATTATTGGGCAGCAGAAGCAAAGTTTCCATAGTTTGTGGTGGATTTTTAAAGGAGGAGGGAAGAAGAGAGAGGGAATTGGTATATTCCACAACAAGGTGAGGGCCAATAGGCCCAAAGAGGGAATATGTAGAGAGCCATCTCAGGTTATACCTAAAATAGGTCAATTCCAATGTCTAATCCTTATTTCCCACACTAGCAAGATAGAAATAAGTATCCATTAAGCAATTCAAAACTGCTTAAACAATAAAAGGACTCAGAGAAGTCTCAGGTAGAGAAACCCTGGAATTAGTAAATTAAGCAAGTCAGTGGACCAGATTCTTTCTTCCTTTTAGCTTCAAGGCTACCTCTCCTTGTGGTCCTAAAATGGCTTTAGTAATTCCGGTTACCACAACTTCACTCACAAACATCCAGCAGAGATTATTTATTTGATGAGTCTCTTTTGTTTTTCTTATTTTATTTAAACTCAATTAATAAACATATACTGTATCATTAGTTTCAGATGTAGAGTTCAGTTATTCATTGATCGCCTATGACACCCAGTACTCATTACATCATGTGCCCTCCTTAATGCTCATCACCCAGTGACTCCATTCCCCCACCCACCTCCCCTCCAGCAACCCTCAGTTTGTTTCCTATAGTTAAGAGTCTCTTATGGTTTGTCTCTATTGTTTCCCAGAACATCCCCACAGTCAACATACTTGTACATTTCTTTGCCCAAAATGGGTCACGGCGCTCCCCCCCCCTCTATGCTGATAGTTAGTATGGGAATAGAATTTCCAATGTTGACCTAAACCTTCCCTGCCTCCCAACTCTCTCCCCCTCAACACACACACTCCTTTCCTTCATGGAAGAATTGCACAAATGTAAAAAACAACAACAAAAAAAAATGCACAGATGAGCATGGAAGAATTGCACAGATCCCACAGAGCTCTGGGATCAGAAGAACCTAATTGAATTGTGCCCCAGCACTTGCCAGCAGCGTGGCTTTAGGCAAGCGAATGGACCAATCTGAGCCCATTGAATATAAGAAATAATACAAACTACCTCATGTGGTTATGGAGATTAAAGAAATAATTATGTAAAGCACTTAGCATGAGGACTGGCCCGTGAAGATCACTTCATATTGAGTAACTCTTGCTATTGTCTTGCCATTTGGTTCTAGATTTCCACTGACCTCAGGATATTTCTGATAGGCTACACTGCCACCACCTTAGAGTGAATGTGAATAAAGCAGCATTTCCTGTTTTTATCCTAGAACTTCCTTGTTGAACAACTTGCACAGATGCTTCATATCCCTTGTTAATTATATATACCACATTGTACACCCAATGCAATTGTCTTACTTTTGTCAATAGCTTTTAGACTCTTTCTGTCCAAGATTATGGCTAAATTCTTATTCTGAGTTTTTCTTGCTCTAAAACATCTATGCTGTATGACTTGCTGGCTTGCTGTCCTGTCCCTTACTGCTTTCTTTCAGCTAATCAGCATATTCCCCATCATACCAAAAATCATTCTTTGATCACATTGTCCACTACATTCTCTTCAGTCTTCTAGTGACTACGAATCCTTGTTTTGACGTGGAGTTCTAACATTTGTCTTCAAAACACTATACTAGCTAGCTAACTCTATTTTACATTTAAAAAATATATCTTTGGTGACCCTTCTCTCAACTAAAAAGCTGCATCCTAAAGTTTTGGTGTCGTTACTGAATATGCTTATGATCTAAATGTGGCCTGTGACAAGCCACATACTTTCCACATTCTCGATTTTCTCAACCATACATGTCCCTTCCCTTTAGAAAACTGGCATTTGATCTTTGGGTAATAATGCTGTACATTACAGGACAGTACCAATTTTCTAATAGAAAATATGTCAGAGTATATTCAGCTATATGTCAAGATCAGGAAAGAAGCAGTGTTGAGTCAGGGTTAAAACCACAGACCTTGAAATCAACAGACCCCATACTCAATCCCAGCTTTCCTGCTTATTATTATGTGACCTGGGAGTTGGTTCTTAATCTCGCCAAGGCTTGGTGCCCACATTTACAATGTGAGGATTTTAAGACTAAAACATAGGACTATTGTCTGGAATCAAATGATATGATGCATGTGAAGTATTTAAATGATTATTGTCTTGTAGACCTTGAATACCTGGTAACTACCATTTTCCTCACCTCTTTAAGGGTCAAAATCCATGTTGCCACTTGAAATGAGGATTTGCCTACATCTGGAATGACTATTTTCTTAGACCATCATTAGTTTTTCTATGTTGAAGTAAATCCAGGTATGACAGTTTCCAAGAGGCAGGGAAATTAACACGCATCTATTATCATTCACTTAAAGAATTACCCAAATTAAAAATACCATCAGATCTAAATGAATGAGGAACATTCACACCCATTCCCACAAATACAGATTGGAAAGAGCCAATTAAGATTATTTTCTCCTATGCCCTAGCAAGCATTCTTCTCAAGAGGATTTTAAATTACTCAGGGGATCAGGAAGAGAGAAAGAAAGTAGAAGAAAAAATCCTCTCTGCACTCAGGCAGAAATTCAAAGAGGGAAAACTGCTTCTTTTGTTGATCTCCTGCTCTGGATTTTTCTTGGTTTTATAAAATGGACTTAAAAGTCCCCTCTAGTTTTGATTTTACTTTTATTCACCCACTGGGAAGCCAGGGGATATTGCATAAGCAAGACCCACTACAAATTTCAAGCTATGTATAAGGAAGAGTTAAAATAAAGACTGCAAATAATAGGTCTTCTCGGCTTCATTACTTGCCATCCCTTGCCTTATCCAGTCCCTGAACACCCTTTTGCCTGCAACCTGCACAGCTCCACACCTTTGCTCATCTTTTCCCCTCCAGCCTACGATGTCTTTCCCTTCTTTACTCACTCAGCTTTCTTGGTCCAAATCAAATTTCACATCCCCTGCTAAGCTGTTCCTATGCCTACTTTCCCCAAGGGCACAATCAATCACTCTTTATGCTGTGATTCTACTACGGGTTGTTCATGCTGTTTTAACAATTTTCACATTGTTTTCTACTTTGTTACTTACATTTCTGTTTCTTTAATGTTCCAAACAATGTTTTTTTTTTTTTTTTTTCCCTCAGTCAAAATAGCCATTGTCTCCCACTGGCCTGGGGATTTCTTGAAGGCTATGGTTATTTGGCCTCAGCTCTCTTTGGGGAAAGAATAGTATCTAGAGCAGTGGTTATCAACCAGGGTGATTTGCCCTCCAAGAGACATTTAAAAATGTTTGGAGACATTTTTGATTGTCACAACTGGGATCTGCTTCTGATATCTAATAGGTAGAGGCCACAGATGTTGCTGAGTATCCTACAATGCACAGGACAGCCCCCACCACAAAAAATTTTGTGGCCCCAAATGCCAGTATCACACCATCTTCATTCTGTAGCTTTGCAGAATGGGAATGGGAAGTATGAGTTCTCCCACTTTGTTATTTTTTTCAGGATTGTTTTGGCTATTCTGGTTATTTGACTACTATCAACTTCTAGGGGGGAGGGGATTCAATTTTGATGATGGTAGGAATTACATTGAATCTGTAGATCAATTTGAAGAGTATTATCTTAACAATATTAAGCCTTCAGGCCCATGCATATGGGATGTCTCCATTTATCTAAATCTCCTTTAATTTTTTTTCAGTGATATTTTGTAGGTTTCTTGTACTTTCAAGTCTTGCGCTTCTTTAGTTAATTTTAATCCTAAACATTTTATTCTATTTTGTTAATTTTAAGTATAAGTATTTTATTATTTTTGATACAATGAAATTATTTTCAATTTTATTTTTTTATTTTTTATTGTGAGTGTTTAGAAATATAATTGATTTTCATATATCTTTTTTCCCAATTACTTTTATTTTATTTTTTCAGTGTTCCAAGATTCATTGTTCATGTACCACACTTGCAATCTTGATAAATTCATTTATTAGCTCTAATAAACTGGGTTTTTAGTGGATTCTTTTAAGATTTCTTTAGACAAGATCATGTTATCTATAGAGATAGTTTTACTTATTAATTTCTGGTATGGATGTTTTTTATTTCTTTTTCATGATTAATTACTTTAGCTGGAATCTCTAGTACAATGATGAACAGAAGTGAAGAAAGTAGATATGTTTATTCTATTATGAATCTTAGGGGAAAGGCATCCAGTCCTTCACTATTTAGTATGATGTTAGCTACAAGTTTTTCAGAAATACCCTTTATTAGCATGAAAAAGTTCCTTCAGTTCCTATTTTGTTAAGTGTATTTATCATGAAAAGTGTTGAATTTTGTGAAAAAAATTTTCTGTCAACTGATTGATCATGCAGTTTTTCTCCTTCTATTGATGCAGTGTATTATACTGATTAATTTTCAGATGTTAAAGTAACCTGGTATTCCAGGGTAAGTCCTACTTGGTCATGTGCATAATCATTTTCTTTTTTTTTTTTTTTAAAGATTTTATTTATTTATTAGAGAGAGAGAGAGTGAGAGACAGCATGAGAGGGGAGAAGGTCAGAGGGAGAAGCAGACTCCCCATGGAGCTGGGAGCCCGATGTGGGACTCGATCCCGGGACTCCGGGATCATGACCTGAGCCGAAGGCAGTCGCTTAACCAACTGAGCCACCCAGGCGCCCCATAATCATTTTCATATGTTGCTAGATTCAATTTGCTAACTATGTTGAGGATTTTTACATCTACATTAATAATGAATATGGGCATATAATTTTATCTTCTTATATAACTTGTCTAGTTTTGATACCTAGGTTATACTAGTCTCACAGAATGAATTAAGAAGTATTCCCTCTTCTATTTTTTGTAAAAATTTATGAAAGATTTTACTTTCAACATTTAGTGGAATTCACCAGTGAAGACATTTGACCCTGGGCTTTTTTTTTTTTTTGTAAAAAGTTTTTAAATTGCTAATTCAATATTTTTAGTTGTTACAGGTATGTATAGTCAGATTATTTTTTATAAGTCAGTTTTGTGTAATTCGTGTTTTTCTAGGAATTTATCCACTTCATCTAACTTACCTAATTTGCTGGCATATAGTTATTTATAATATCCCCTTATAATCTTTTTAAAATATATGTCAGCAAGATCAGTTATAATATTCTTTTTCACTCCTGATTTTAATAATTTGACATTTTTCTCTTTTTTTGGGGGGGGGGTCAAGCTAGCTAAAGTTTTTTGTTTATTTTTTTTTCAAAATTTGTTGATCTTGCAACTAACCAACTTCTAGTTTCACTGTTTTTCCTCTCTCTCTCTCTTTTTTTTTTTTCCTATTCTCTGTTTCATTATTTTCCACTCTATTCCTTAGTTTTCCTTCCATTTTGGCCACAGATTTATTTTGCTCTTCTTTTTTTAGTTTCTTAAGGTACAAGTTTAGACGACTGATTTGAAATCTTGCTTCTTTTTAATACAGGTGTTTATAGCTATAAATTTTAACCTAAGCACTGCTTTTACCA
>JAPYYM010002904.1:0-11755 GCA_028534135.1 Potos flavus
AGGGAAATGAAACAAGAGGGGATCAGAAAGGAGACAAACCATAAGAGACTCCTAAACTCGTGAAACAAACCGAGGGTGGCTGGGGGGTAGGGGCGGGTAGGGATAGGGTGGCTGGGTTATGGACATCGAGGAGGGTATGTGCTATGGTAAGTGCTGTGAAACATGTAAGCCTGAGGATCCACAGACATGTACCCTGGGGCAAATAATACATTATGTGTTAATTACAAAATAAAAAAATAATAAAAAATAAAATAAAAATAAAATTTGTTTTAGGGGGCGCCTGGGTGGCTCAGTGGGTTAAAGCCTCTGCCTTCGGCTCAGGTCATGATCTCAGGGTCCTGGGATCGAGCCCTGCATCAGGCTCTCTGCTCAGCAGGGAGCCTGTTTCCCCCTCTCTCTCTGCCTGCCTCTCTGCCTACTTGTGATCACTCTCTTTCTGTCAAATAAGTAAATACAATCTTTTAAAAAAATAAAAAATAAAATTTGTTTTCTTACTTTAATAAAAGACACCTGCATTTTAATTTTCATTTCTTCAGAAATTAAGCATTTTTCCCACCGTTTTAATTTATATTTCTGCTCTTATGAATTGTTAGTCTTCTACTAAAATCTTGGCATTTTGAAAACTCATTATATATTTTAGAGTCAATTATCATATGGTCTCACTTACATGTAGAGCATAAGGAAAAACATGGAGGACACTGTGAGAAGGAAAGGAAGGGTGAATCGGGGGAAATCGGAGGGGGAGATGAACCATGAGAGACTGTGGACTCTGAGCAATAAACTGAAGGTTTTGGAGGGGAGGAGGTGGGGGGTTGGGCGAGCCTGGTGGTGGGTATTGAGGAGGGCACGGATTGCATGGAGCACTGGGTGTGGTACATGAACAATGAATCTTGTAACACTGAAAAAATAAAAGTATTTGGGGGGAAAAAAAGAGATAGCATTATATTGGGCTGGTATGATCTCTACACCCCCACAAAATTAAGACTGTTAAAAAAGAAAATTCATTATATATTTTAAATAGAAACCTTTCTTCCTATCTCTTACAAGAATTAAAATGCAGGTCCACAAACACTTTAATTCAGTAGAATTGCCTCACTTTTTAAATCATCATTTTTTGGTAGCACGCTGCTAGTTTCCTTTATCCTCTCCTGAGGTCCGGCAAGTGCTGTTTCTTCCCTTCAATAACTCCCACTGAGATGTACCAACCAATAACTTCATTGTACACCCATTTTGGCTCCCCACTAGCTCCAATGCAACAGAGACCAGCAGGTGCCAAATGCACAGTTTACAAATACAAATGACTGTCAGGTAGCTGTATTGACAGAAATGCCTCTGAAAGGTTCTGTGGTGCTGAAGAAATTGCACATGCACTAAAGATAAACACTGAGAGGAGATCAATTTAAATTTAATATGACATCATCTACTGTCACCCACAGCAAAGTGAATATATCCATTCAAATCGAAGAATCACAAATGGTCTCTAATGTTTAAGATAAAGCCCCTGTTGAATTTGTTATTTTATAAAGTCCAAAGACGACAGCAACCAGTAGTGTGTGACTTGCTTTTGATAGTCAAAAAATAATTTATAATTAAATCTTAAATGTAACAGATTCGTAGAGAACACTCAAAACAGATTTTTTTCCTAACTTGAGTCTTTCCCCTTGTCAAGAGATGAAAGAATTGTGAGCAAAAGGCAAAGGGAGATAGGATGAATCTGAATTGATGTGGCAGAAAAACAGATTACAAAAGAGCTCTTATCTAGCTTGTGGCCAGAAAATATCAATCATTAAGTAACAATCAGTGAATCACAGTATATTGTCAAGAAAACAGAAAACACGGTTATGTGCTAAAAAGGAAAATAAAGGGATCGTTGCCATAATAAATTCAATTATGTTTTCACACTTTAGGGTACAATTTTTCTAATTAGAACACCTAAGTGTTTCTTTCCCACCTTTCAAACGCTTTTCTGTTTGTTTTCAATTTTGATTTTTAGGTGATGCAAAATTTAGAGACAGTGAAATGCCCAAATGTCAAGTATCATTAAATGAACTTTGACATATGTATATCACAGTGAGAAGCATTTTTTTTTTTTAATTCACATACAATGGAATTCACTCTTCTAGGCTTATAGTTCTGAGTTTTAACATATGCACATAGCATCTAGTTACTATCTCCACAAATAGGATACATAACAATTTTTTTTGGTCAGACCCTCCACTTCCCCCTAACTCTTGCCAACCACTGATCTGTTCTCTGTTCCTATAATTTGCCTTTTCCAAAATGTCTTGTACTTGGAATCATACAGCATGTAACCATGAGACTGGCTTCTGGCATACTGCTTTTGAGATTCATCCATTCTGTTGCATGTATAACTGTTCCTTTATTGAACAGCATTCCATTGAGTGGA
Source organism: Potos flavus (assembly GCA_028534135.1). Taxonomy (NCBI): domain Eukaryota; kingdom Metazoa; phylum Chordata; class Mammalia; order Carnivora; family Procyonidae; genus Potos; species Potos flavus. Next base: position 2,408 of record JAPYYM010002904.1, read on the forward strand.
TATACCACAATTAGTTTATCCTTTTACTCACGCAAGAGTATTTGGATTCTTTCAAGATTTTGGTGATTCTGAACAATGCTACTACAAACATTTGTACACATTTTTTTTGTGTGAACATTAAGTTCACTTCTCTAGAAAAAATACTGGCTTATATAGAAGGCATATGTTTAACTTTTTAAAAAACCTGCCAAATTGTTTAGAGTGGCTGTATCATTTTGCAACTCCACCAGCAATGTGTAAGAGTTCCAGCTGTTCCATATTCTCACCTGGGGTATTGTAAGTACTTAAATTTAGCCATTCTAAAAAAATGTATAATGGGATCTCACTGTGGTTTTAATTTGCATTTCTCTAGTGTCTAATGATGTTGAGCGCCTCTTCATGTGCTTGCTTGCCATTTGTGTATCTTCTTTGCATTCTAACAGTATCTTTTACGGAGCAAAAGTTTTTAATTCGTTGAAATTCGTTGAAAACCTATTTTTCATTTATGGATAATGCTTTGGGAATACTAAGGAATACGTTTTACTTCTAAAAGTTTTATAGTTTTACCTTTGACATTGAGGTCTACAATCAATTCCGAGTTAATTTTTTATAGGAGCAGTTTCTTTTATGGAGATGTTTAGGTGCTACAGCACCATTTATTGAAGATTACCTCCTTTCATTGAATTGTCTTTGCATCTTTAAAAAAAATCACTATTTGTGTGCCTATTTCTAGACTATTCTGTTCCACAGCAACACATACCTATTTTTTTCACAAATACTATGCTGTCATAAATATTTTAGCTACATAGTAGGTCTTAAAATTGGGTATTATGAGTCCTTTGTTTCTTTTTCAGTTGTTTTGTTTCAATTATTCTAGTTTTACCTTTCCATATAAATTTTAGAATCAGCTTTATCTACAAAAAACTACTTAGATTTTGATTGAAATTGTATTAAACCTATAGATAAATTTGAGGAGCACTGACATCGAAACAGTACTGAGTCTTCCAATCCATGAACACAGTATGTTTCTCCATTAATTTTTGTCATCTTTGATTTCTTTCATGGCGTTCTGTAGTTATTATCATTATATACATAGTTCTTTTTTCTTTCTTTTGGAGCCTATTACTAATGGTACTTTAAACGTTTTTGGGTTTCCAAATGTTCATTGTTAAAATATAGAAATAAAAGTGATTTTTTAAAAGGTGACCTTGTATCCTGCTGAACTCATTAGTTCTAGGAGCTTTCTTGTAAATTTACTGGGCATTTCTACTACATACACAATCATGTTATCTACAAAGGAAGATAGTTTCTTTCTAGTCCGAACACTTCTTATTTTTTTGTCCTATGGTACTTGCTAGGACTTCCAGTATCATACTAAATACAATTGGTGAGGGTGAACATTTTTTTTTTCTTTTTAAATTCAATTAACATATAGTGTATTATTAGTTTTAGAGGTAGAGTTCAGTGATTCATCAGTTGCATATAACAACACCCAGTGCTCATTACATCGTGTGCCCTCCTGAATGCCCATCACCCAGTTACCCCATCCCCCTACTTCCTGTCTAGCAACCCTCAGTGTGTTTCCGAGAGTAGACATCTTTATCAAAAACAATAAAATACTTAGGAATAAATTTAGCCACAGAGGTGAAAGAGCTGTATATTTGAAAACTATAAAACACTGATGGAAGAAGACACAAATAAATGGAAAGATATCCTGAGTGAATGGATTGGAAGAATTAATATTGTTAAAATGTCCATACTACCTAAAACAATCTACAGATTCAGTGCAATCCCTATCAAAATTCCAATGGCATTTTTCATAGAAATAGAAAAAATTCTGAAATTCATATGGAACCATGGAAGACCCTAAATATAGCCAAAGCAAAAGCAGTCTCAAGAAAAAAGAACAAAGATGAAGGCATCACATTGTGTGATTTCAAAATATACTACAAAGTTATAGTAATCAAACACTATAGCACTAGTATAAAAAGACATAAACCAATGGGTCATAACAGAGAGCCCAGAAATAAATCCACACATTCAAAGTCAACTGATCTTTGACAAAGGTGCCAAGAATACACAAGGTGGAAAGTACAGTATTTTATTTTAATTTAATTTGAGAGAGAGAGAGCGCGTGAGCATGAGTGAGGGGAGGGGCAGAGGGAAAGAGAATCTTTTTAAAAAAGTATTTATTTGAGAGAAGAGAGAGTGCAGGGAGAGGAGCAGAGTGGGAGGGGGAGAGATAAGCACACACCGTGCTGAGCACAGAGCCTGATGCAGGGCTAATCCCATGACCCTGAGACCACGACCTAAGCCAAAACCAAGAGTCAGCCACTTAACTAACCGACTGAGCCACCCGCGTGCACCCCTAGAAAGAGAATCAAGCAGGCTGCACGCCCAGTGTGGAACATGATGCAGGGCTCAATCTCATGACCCAAGTCAAAATCAAGAGTCAGACATTGACTGAGCCACCCAGGCACCCCAAAGATGGTCTTTTTTTTTTTTTTTTTTTTTTAAAGATTTTATTTATTTATTTGACAGAAAGAGAGCGAGAGATCACAAGTAGGCAGAGAGGCAGGCAGAGAGATAGGCGGAAGCAGGTTCCCCGCTGAGCAGAGAGCACGATGCGGGGCTCGATCCCAGGACCCTGAGATCATGACCTGAGCCGAAGGCAGACACTTTAACCCACTGAGCCACCCAGGCGCCCCCCCCCCCAAGGATGGTCTTTTAAATAAATGATGCTGGCTAAACTGGATAGCAAGCGGCAGAAAAATTAAATTGGACCATTATTTCACACCATATACAATAATCAACTCAAAATGGATTAAAGACTTAAATGTGAGACCTGACAAACTGTTAACACTATAAGAAAACATAGGGGAAAAGTTTCTTGATATTGGTCTGGGCAGTAATTTTTTGGATATGACCCCAAAAGCACAGGCAACAAAAGCAAAGACCAACACACGTCATTGCATCGAACTAAAAAGGTTCTGCACGGTAAAGGAAATAAGAGAGTGAAGAGACAACCTACAAACTGGGAGAAACTATTTGCAAACCATCTATCAGATAAGGGATTAATACCCAAAAAATAAAAGGAATGAAAATAACTCCAGAGCAAGAAAACAACCTGATTTAAAAATGGGCAAAGGACCTGAGAAGACATTTCTCAAAACATATAAACAGCCAACAGGTACCTGGTACTGTTGTGTTCAGTAGCACTAATCATCAGGGGAATGGAAATCACACCAGAATGAGCGATCACCTGTTAGAATGGCTTTTATCAAAAAGACAAAAGGTGAGTGTTGGCCAGGATATGGAGAAGACGGAACCCCTGTTCACTGTTCGTGGGGATGTAAACTGGTACACTTGCTACAGAGGTATGGGTGGAGGTTACTCAAAAAATTAAAAATAGAACTACCATATGATCCAACAATCCCACTTTTGGATTTATACCCTAAGGAGATCAAAGCATTGTCTTAAAGAGTTATCTTCACTCCCATGTTCACTGCATTACTCTTAATATCCAAGACAGAGAAACAACCCAAGTATCCATCTACTGATGAATAGATAAGAAAAATATGGTGCACACACACACACACACACACACACACACACAGGAATATTGTTCAGCCTTAATAAAGAAGGAAATCCTGTCATTTACAACATGAATGAACCTGGAGGACATTATACTAAGTGAAATAAGCCAGGCACAGAAATACAAACACTGCATGAATCTTACATGTGGAATCTTAAAGAGCAGAACTTACAGAAGCACAGTGTAGACTAGTAGTTACGAAGGACTGGAGCGGGAGGGAATGCGAAAATATTGGTTAAATGTACAGTTTCAGCTGCAGGAAGAGTACGTTCTAGAAATCTAATGTACAGGATGGTGACTCTAGTTAATACTGTATTATATATTTGAAATTTGCTAAGAGAATAAGTAGATTTTAGTTGTTCTCACCAAAAAAAAAAAAAGTGAGGTAATGGATACATTAATTTGCTTGACTGTGATAATTATTTTAGTGTATACATACATCAAAATATCGTGTTATACACCCTAAATATAAGCAGTTTTGTCAACTATGCCTCAATAAAGCTGTAAAAAGGAGGAGAAGACAAATAACGTGGGATAGAGAAGGAACCAATCTATGTGGATTGAGCCAGATATCTGGAGAATGTGAGCTAAGAGATATAAAACACCCAGATGATTAGAGTCGAAAGTCCTACCAGGTTCAGGCTACATCCTGTCACGGTAAATCAGAACCCCATCCATGCAGAAGTTACGGCACGGCAGAGGGAGAAGCTGGTATTGGGAGAGAGAGATGGAGCAGCTGCGAAGTGAGGAGCCCAGAGAAGAGCTTTTGGGCCCCAGAGGAAGGGAAGGGAGTAGCTGCCCCAGCACTTTCCAGCAGTGCGGGCCAGCTGTACGTCCCGCAGCTCAGCTCCTGGGCGGGGTCCTGTCGTCTCCTGCACAGACCCCTCACTTTTGAGCTCCATGGAGTGAGTTCCTTTCCTCGCAACTGCACGCCCCCCGACAGCAACAGAATGTCCAACAGAACTTTCAAGGAAGATAGAAAACGTTGTGTATTTGTGCCGTCAAACACAGTAGCCACTACCCACATGTGGCCACTGAGCAGTCAGAGCACCTGAGACACTGACTTTTAGATTTTACACCATTTTAATTAAAACTTCAGTATTCGTACGGGGCTAGCAGCTATCATACCGGACAGCACAGCTCTAGGACTATTACCACAAGGGGTCAAAGACAAGAAGCACAATCAGTAAAAAACAAAGAGAAAAAAAAAAAAAAAAAAAAAGGGAAAACCATGATGGTGTGTCACAGAACTCAAGGAGAGGGTGCGCCACAGCACCAAAAACGGCAAGAATGTTAATAAGGACGAGTCTGGTAAAGTCCCATTAGCAGCTGTGTGTTATTCCCTTGTTCACAGGAAAACCTGGATTCAAACAACGGGTTAAATCATGAAACCCATACAAAGGCAAACTAGCCACTAAAAGTAAAAGAAAAAATTTTAATCACATGGGAAGATGTTTATAATGTGTGGACAAATTAAAAAGACAATTCATAAAATAGCATGGCCCTGATTACATTTATAACACACATGTATCTAGATCTCTGGTTTGTGCATTTATGAATGATTTTTAATTTATTCTTTGGCATCCTGTTAACTTTCAGAATTATTCACAAAGAACATAAATTTTTTATACTCAGAAATAAAGGAACAAATGATATGTTTAATGCACACATACGCAAAAACACTAAACATCTTTGCCTGGTTCCTGATCTTAAGGGGACAGTATTGCCTTTCACTATTAAATATATTAGCTGCAGGTTCTTTATAAATGTTCTTTATCAGACTGAGGAAGTTTCCATATACTACTAGTTTGTTAAGCATTTTTGTCACGAATGGATGTTGAATTTTGTCAAATGCTTAGCATGTGTTAATGTGATCAATTTTTTTTGGCTATTCATTAATATGCTGAATTACACTGACTGGTTTCTGAATGTTGGATTAGTCTTGCACACTTGGGATAAAGCCCACTTAAGTTGTATATTGTTCTTTTTTTCTATATTGCTGGATTCGATTTCCTAGTATTGTTTACTCTACTTTTTAACTTATGCAATAATGTACTGTAGTAGTAACAAAACAGTATTTTGCCCTTAAAGTTACTTAACCTCTTTGAGCGTCAGCTTTCTCATTTGTAAAATGAAACGCCTGCTTACTTAATTGTACTATTTTTATAGTCTAATGACTTATATTTGAATCTGATTATTTCCTATAACAGGCAGTATAGCCTTATCATAGTACTTACCATGTATCTATCAGACGCTGTTTTAAGAGCTACAGATATACACATTCATTTAATACCCTATGAGGTAGATACTGTTAGCATTCCTGTTTTATAGATGAGGAAACTGAGGCACAGAGGTGGTAAGAAATCGCCCAGAGTGACACACCTGGTAGGTACCAGACTGGAATTAGAATCTAAGCAGTCTGGATCTAGAGTCTGAGTGCCTAACTGCTCACTATTTTGCCTCTTTAGTGACTTGGCTTTAGTAAAGTTACTCAGTCTTTCAGAGCTGTAGTTTTTTTTTTTTTTTTAAAGATTATTTATTTATTTATTTATTTGACAGAGAGAGAGAGAGAGAGAGATCACAAGTAGGCAGAGAGGCAGGCAGAGAGAGAGGGGGAAGCAGGTTCCCGGCTGAGCAGAGAGCCCGATGCGGGGCTCGATCCCAGGACCCTGAGATCATGACCTGAGCCGAAGGCAGAGGCTTTAACCCACCGAGCCACCCAGGCGCCCCAGAGCTTTAGTTCTTCATTGTAAAAGCAGAAATAATACCTGTTTTATATGCTTCTTACAGAAACTGAGAACACACACAAAGTATAAAGTGAAGCTGGCACAGAGCCTGCCTCTCTCCAAGTTTCAGGCTTATCTTCCTGGCAGGTCCAAATAAGGTAAAATGTAATGACTTGTAAAATATAAAGTACTTCTAAGAAGGTAATGAATGTCACTTGTACGGTAAGTACATTACATGAGAGTAAAAATGGTGTTTAGGGACTCAGCCCACTGTGTGTGCTGCCCAGTGGCTGACAGGGGAGACACATTCAGAAAAGTCACGACTACAGAGGTGACTAGGACAGGAGGCCAACGACAGGGTGAATGGCTAGTTGATCAATACTAGGATATATTCCAGATGTGCAGATATTTATCCAAAGTAGTAAACTCTTAAATATAAAATTAGCAGATTAAGAGCAAATTAATCGAAACATTTATAGAACATCTAATGTCACAAAGCAGCTGGTATAGCAAGAGATAAATAAATAAAATTTGCCTTTTAAGAAGCTTTGTCAGTACCTATTTTTTTCCACTTAAAAAAGCCTCATTTGGCTGGGGTGGCAGGAGCACCTAAATCATGAAGAACAAAACGAAATTCTCAGTGTGAAGAGAGACCTGACGGTGACCTGGTTTAAAAAGCTTCCTCCACCACTCCCTCCAAGTTCTTTACCATCACGCCCAATTCCTGGTTTGCTCTCCCCAAGTTCAAGGAGGCAGGCTCATTTGTCACAGCAGATGACCAAGCTGCTGAATTAGTGAGACACCTAGCCCTCAGTTTGAGTTTTGTCCCGCCCCTCACGCGGCCTAAATGCAGCCGATCAGCTGCAGCCAGGTTTCCCAGACCAAGTAGTTTAAGGAATGAGGATAATTTTCAGTGACTTAGTGATCTGGGATAAATGACCTGGATCCCGGAGCTGGGGGACTCGGCATTACGGTAGCCTGCTCCATTTTCCCAGCAGGGATCTGAGGCCTGCTCTGCCTTTTCCCGTCTCCAGGGCTCCAGCCGCACCCCGTACGCACACTTCAGCAAACGTACAGACGGTACGGCATCTGCTGGTCATAATTTCTCAGAAGGCGAGTTTCTCTTGAAAGTCCTTCAACAGCCTTCTGGCATACACCACCAACTATTTTCTCCTCCTGGGACTGTAGACCATTTCCTAGACCTGCCGTTAGGTGCTCTTAGCTTCCTAATACCCCCCATTCTTTTCCTCTACATGTAAAATCTATTCCTTTACATTCGGCAAGAAATCAATCTGGTCAATCTATAGGAAAAAACAAACAAAGATTCACAGATCTGTGATTTAGTTCAGGTACAAGTACTGTCTCTTCAAACATCTTTGACATTCACACTTACACTGCTTTTTGTACGTACTGAAAACGTAACCACTTTGATAGGATGCGTTAAGAGCTTGGGACTTTGGGTTCAATATGCTCGGACATGAATCCCAGGTCTCCCGCTAGTTAATTGTATGGCCTTGCTTGTTATGTTACCTCCCTAAGGCTCAGTTTCTCTGAAATAAGGGAGAGGTCACTAGAACACTGGTAGCATGCCCCTCCCCCCGACCTCATGCCAACTCTGGCATGGCAGGAGACTGTGTACCATAAACCTGCTTTCTTGCTCCTTACCACAACCACACTTCCTCCAACTGACCCCAGAACTGCTGAGTTACTAGAAGTAATAGTAATTACAGTAATTTATGGAAACTGCTTATCATTTAAGCCTTAATTACCATGCAGCACAATAACAATTATGCAAGCCATTAAATGTGTCAGATTTACTCTGCTACATATTTTGATTTTTAACACCAACATCTATTCACATAGGCTCAGTCTGAAGCTCACACAGCATGTGCCTCCCTACAATTAAAAAAAATATTAGAGTGAACAGTGCCTAGGAGGGAAAATCAGGCAACTAAGGGAGAAATTAAAGAGGTAATTTGTTTCAAAGAGCTTCAAGTACAGTCAATTCTCTTATATTCCTCCCAACTCACAAGACTGAACACTTGCAGGATAGGGAAGGACTACTTTCCATTTCCAGATTTCTTTGGAGAATCTTACTGGTGCAGTTTCTTTTTACACCAGGGCATAAGTAGAATGCTGCCGGCTGATAAGATTAGTTTTTCTGGTCAGATGCCCACCTCTTGGTCCAGGAAACTAGGGCTGGAGAATAGGGGAACTGGGTCATGTGATAAAGACGACACCTACTTGTGTTAGTTGGGTTCTCTGACCAACAGACACGAAGATGGGATTGAAAGTGCCAAAGGAGCACTTAAATCTGACTTCAAAACTGGAGGAGAAAACTTAAGACAGCCAAGATGGAAATCGTCACAGATGTCCCTTGATGTGTAACACGGGGTTCCTAGAAACAAAAGCCAAAGCTGGGCATAGTCTGGTTGCCGACTGGTAGTCAAGTCAGTATCCTGCTGACTTCCACTAATATGAGACTTTGTAATGGGGGCTGCAAGTCTGCAGTGAAAGCAAAGAGGTAAACAACCGGAGATTTAGCCACCGTGAGAGGTAGGGAAATGTGCTGATAACAAGTTCATATGAACAACCCACGCATAAGACAGGATTTTCAATGTCAAGCACAGTCTCTCTGCCTGGAAGCACTTGCGGCGAGACCAGACACCAGAACTACCCTCTCTCAAAAAGCTCATCCTTTCAGCTTGATGTAGCTTCAGGAAGCAAGGCTAAGAAATGAGAGGAAGAGGACCCCCAACCAGGTAAGACATTTCCATGTAGCCCAGCGGTCAATGCTCACACTTGCTGAGGGGACTGTAGGGGTTCCTCCGGGACGCTAAGGAGATCTGGACCTTTCAGGTGGCTTTCTGGGTCAACTCCTCTTCCTTGTAAAATCCAGCACAGTCCTGCCTCTCATTATCTCCCTGCCTCGTCACTCTCAGTAAATGATCTTGCTTCGCTAGCCACAGTTAAAAACAAGCGCTGGACAGGAACGTCTGTGGTCTGCTGCTGTCACTAACACCAGAATCCCCAAACGCCCCCAAAGGA
>JAPYYM010002905.1:0-11752 GCA_028534135.1 Potos flavus
ATTTGTCAAAAGTGATGGAGCTGTATGCTTCAAACGTGTGAGTTCTGTTCTATGCAAATCATACCTCAGCGAAGCCATTTTGAAAAGCTTGTCACGTGTTCCCTCAGAAAAAGGATATTCCAGATAGTTACGCACGGCGCTCCCACGGTGTCACACGATCACATCAGAGAGCACGGGTATGACTCACAGCCTCTCTTGTGCGTTGGGTGTCGCATGCCAGCAAGTCACCCTCTTATCTGTGTATCAGGCTCCCGCCTGATCCAGTAAGACCAGGCCCAGGCCCTTGAGCAGGGCACTTAGAAGAGCACTGGCAAGCGGAGTGAGTGGCCCCATCTTCAGGAAACTCCGTGTTTAGGCAATTCTTGCATTCCAGTCCCCTGCGCCACACCACGCTCCTCTGGATGGAGGGACACACACACACACACATACACACACACACACTCCGCTCATGGAAAAGGAAAGGCTCTGTGGGGTCAATGCAAGCCCCACAGGCTCAGTGACCAAGACTCCTCAGAAATCACCACGGGGGCCGACGGGTAGCAACTCGAGGGGCTGCCCCTCACACTTGTCACCAGCACCCCTGCTTCCCTGGGGTCCCCAGAGGTCAAGAGAAAACTCCACAGGGACAGAAGTTGTGGCTTTTACCTCAGAAATCATGAGAGCTCTGAATGTGGGGATCGGAGGACCAAGGGGCATTGGGCGAAGCCCCCCACAGGGAGCCCTCTGGATTGGCGCATCCGAGGTTCTAAGCCCGTTCTGCCAACCAACTCACAGGGTTGCCGGGGGCATGGTGACCCCACTCGGGGCCTCAGTTTCCCCATCTGTAAAATGTTGGACTGGATGATTAATCACCAATTATTATCACTATTATCATCATTACTGTTAGGCTCAGGATCCCACTCTTCAAATGAATCCCCTTGTAAAGCCCCAATAAGAAAAAAGAGGGAATCTGATTGAAAATGGGATGTAGGGGCCCATGTCCCTTGTCTCCCCCTTGTTCTGAGGACCCCTATAGCTCTTGAGAATTGTTTAAAAACTGCTAGGCTAGCTAAGTTCCCAGTCCTTGCAACTGAACTCTGGAAATTGCCCTCATGGGAACCCTCCAGGACTCCAAATGACCCAACTCCAGCCGCTGTGACCTCAGAATGACAGGAGGCACACGTAATTGGACTCGGAACCCCAACATGAAATAACTCCGTTCATATTGTGACAGAATGCCATGATTTTCTTACTCAGACTGTGCCATCTCTAGCCTGCTCTCCCACTCCCCAGTCTGCCTTCCCTGTGACTTCAGAATCACCTAGAATTCCAAATGTAAATAGCAAGTCTAGGATAGTCAACTCCACACCTAACTTCCGATGATCACGGATCCTTCTCTAAGACTCTGACACATGGGAAATGTCATCATCTCTGTCACTCTAGAGTGCGCATTAAAATGATGGGCCAGGCCCCACGCTATGCACTTTACACGGATCACCTAGGCCTCTCCCCACCTTGTGAGCCGGGCATTACTGTTACCCCATTTTGCAGCTGAGGAAAACAGACTCGGGGTCACCAAGAGGTGGAGCTGGGATTCTGGCGGGCAGGGCAGGCTGTGGGTGCTAAGATCGCTTGTCTGAGCCCATCTCATCTCTAAGGGTGACAACAGTGCCGTCCTTGGTTGCTGGACTGATTAAACGAGATGGTCCAAGTAAAAACCCTCAGCCTAGCCCAGACGCGTGTGTGGTAACTCAATAAAGATTGGCTCCAGATACCTGAGTTATAAACCCTGCTTCCTAAAACCACAGACACCAGTCTTCTATAGAAAATAGGATTTATTTTCATATTTCCAGTGAACACAAATAAACGTCCCACATGTGTATTACATACAAAATCAGTAGATTTATTAAACACAGAAAAATTAAAGCCCTCCAGAAAAGACATGTCCTGGCCATTTCCATTCTTCACCAATTCACAGACTGGGCACAGTACGCGGTGGGTTTGTTCCCAGGTTCGTCTGCTTCTACTCCCCCAGATTCTCCTCAAAAACCACAGCAGCAAACCAACAGGATTCACAGTGGCTGGGATAAATGCCGTGGCCGAGGCCCCTTCACAAAAGCCCCGATTATGTTCCAAAGGCCAATCTCTGGGGTTCTGTGGCTTCGGCCACCAACTGGGGTCCTGCCACGGCATGCAGCAGTTAGTGTCACAGCTTCATCTCTAGGCAATCTTGTTAATTAAATTATTCCAATTAGAAGAGGACATTAAACAGATATAATAGCCCTTTTGCAACAGCTGGCTTCACCCCTTGGTCACGGAAAGGGCAGAAACCTGTCCCTGAAGCTAAGCCATCACCACCCTCAATGTCCGAGGCACGGGTGACCTTGGGTTGGGGGATCACAAAGAAGACGGGATGAGGAGTGGCGACATCACAGTTGTGATGGGTGTCTAGAAATGGGGCGGTGAGGGAGGGCGGACACCGGGGAAGCAGCGTGGTGGGCCTGGTGGAGATCTGAAGCTCCGGAGGCCTCCCTCCAGCACACAGAGATGGCGGACGGCGCACAGGCACCTGGACGGGGCACCGCTGCCGGCGCCCGAGATGGCCACCTAGGTTAGTCAATACGTGCGCGGCTGCTACCAGCCTAGTGCCCCGTGGCCGTGGCCAGTTAGTTCAACTGGCCGCAGTCTGTGATGACGATCTTCCTGGACGTCTTCCCACTCCTGGAACCGAAAGATTCTATTTTCTTGACGACATCCATGCCCTCTTTGACATGGCCAAACACAACATGTTTGCCATCCAACCTGTGAGTCGAGCCAGGTAAGAGTAAGAGTAGTGCAATGTCACCCAACGTCATGGTCACCTGGTCGTGGAACCATTTAGCAGACACGGCAATTCTGAAAGGGACCCACACTGAAAATCTGGACCCAGCCCTCACAGCTCCGGTACGAGGCCTGGCTAAGCGCCCCCAAATAGACCAGAGGATCCCTCCCTTCCGGGGCCTGTGCTGCCTCCCCTGCCGTGTGACCTTGCCCCGGGCCACTCGACCTGAATCCTGGTAACCTCATCTACGAAAAGTGAATTATTTTTGTTCTGCACAGAGAGATAACAGGGTGTTAAACTCCTCTCAGGAAATAAGAGGTCCCTGTAAATGGAACCATCTTAATGGTCATGAGTGGCAAGCTAAGAGCCAAGATAGCAAGTGTGGCTCTCTCCATTTGAGAGGCTTCCAAGAATCTAAATGGCAGCTTAGCCCGGTGCCAGCAAGGCCAACACTGGTTCTCACCAAGGGCAGAACTGCAGGACCTATCAGAGGTTCCAAGGAAGGAACAAAGAGCAGGCAGAGCCGGCAAGGACCTGCACAGCCCTGACATCTGTGCCCCTTCTGGCCTGAGGGCTAGAGGCAGCTAGGAGCTGTCTACCGCTCAGGTCTCCCTGAAGTCCTAGGAAATGGGCTTGATTAAGTCTTAGCTCTTGGCCAACTATCGTCCCCTCAGCCCCATATGCCTCAGGGCTAGGACGCACGGAACTCTGGGCAGAGGAACTTATTAGGTAGTGGGACATCGATCAGGGAAGACACCCCTAAATTCCACAGGCATGTGGGTGAGAGCTCCAAGGTGCATTCCAAGCTCAGGGTAAGCCAGGAAAGAACAGGTTAAACCAAGCAAACAGGCTTCTGCCACAGGCCATCTTGAGGCCTGGTAAGTTCTGCAGCACGTCCCAGATGGATGTGGTACAAGTCCTTTGGCACAACACATGGAGGAAACTCCAACTGACAGCAAACGGAAGCCTAACACAGACACAGCTCGAAGAACAACCCAGATTCCCCCTCAGTCCTTTCATGAACTTTGTCCTTCTGCCCTACGGACGCACAGCCCAGCGGAGGGCTCCGGCCCCAGAGCACGGTCCAGCCTCCCACTAGCCTCCCCCGGAAGCACACGAGCCCTCCTCGGGCTGCAAGGCCACCCCTCACGCCCAGAGGGCCTGGAGCAGGGGGTGGGGAACTCACCAGTCTGTCTTTATGGTGCAGATGAAGAACTGGGAGCCGTTGGTGTTGGGGCCTGCGTTCGCCATGGACAGGACACCTGCGGAAACAGGCCTGAGTGAGCCAGGCTGCCCCAGGAGGCACCTCACCGGGGAGCCATTTCCAAGAGCAGACACTTCCCAGCACAGCAAGGACACTGGAGTGTGACGGTCCTGGAGCTTAAAGAGGACGATCGGCTCCCCGGGGCCTGTCCCCCCCCCACTGTGCTGCCACAGGGAGGACGGGGCCTTGCTCTCCGTGGCAGAGCTAGAATGGGACTTCGGCACGCTGCACCCTGGGTCCTAAACGTGACACGACGCTGGGTTTTGCTGAAAGGCTCTCTCCCCCAGCTTCTCAAAGAAAGACTTGTTTTAAAACAGAGAGCTCAGCATGACAAAGCTCCAGGAAAACCAACACTCCAACCGGGAGTGCTGGAGGAGGGAAGGGGCATCACCGGGTATCGGGTGATAGGTCCCAGCCTCCCGGGCGTGGTGGGCAGGCAGCGGCCGGGCCAGAGCTCAGGGCACCCCGATCGGGGAACGGCGGCCCCCACTCACCTGGGCCCACGTGCTTCAGTGTGAAGTTCTCATCAGGAAAGCGGCTTCCGTAGATGGACTTGCCCCCAGTGCCATTGTGGTTGGTGAAGTCGCCCGCCTGCGAGCACAGAGCACCTTCTGAGTGGCCGCCCCCCAGAGCTGGCAGGGGAGGCTGCCACAGTGCGGGGACGTGGCCCCCCAACCCACCTGGGGCCCACCGAGCCAGAAGCCCCGCAGGCCAAGGGCTCAGAAAACATCCAAGGATGTCTGGACTCCTAGCTTCAATATTTTCTGCCATTAATAACTACCCTACCTTCCACATGATCCACTTCTTTAAATCCGGGCAGGTTTTTTAAAAGATTCTCAAAGGATCTAATGGCTATTCTGAGATGATTCATAGGTAGTGACCCAGAATTTTCTACCCACAACCCTTGGAGGGGAGGCAGGGAGGTGGCCAGGGGGTCCCTGCTCCCAAGTCTGGTCTGTCGGGGGGGAGCAGCAGCTGGTACAGAGCCAGTTCCCTGTGCTGAGCCCCAATTCTCCCCCCTCACCAGGCCCGGTGGTCTCCCTACACCTTTCAGACCCAGGACGGAGTCCCCCCGGGTCTGGCATCCCTCCTCACAGCTTGCCAGAAGTTTCCAAGGGCGCTGTGGCCGGAAGAGCCCAGTGGCTGCCAGCCCCAGCCCCAGCCCCTGGCCAAGGTCTCATGGCTGACTTCCTGAGATAGGACCCTCAGGTGAGAGGGATGACCCGACCGGCCTGACTTCAGCACCCACAAACGTCCCCAGACAGGATGATTCAAAACCCTGGCCTCGGCCTCCTGGTGCCACCAACTCATGCCTCAGGGAGCCCTTCAGCCTTGGAAGGGCCCGCCCCTGCCCACTGCTGTTCAGAGGAAGGCCCTCGCCCGGCTCAGGACGGTCCCTTCAGCTCCTGCATCATCCACAGCCTCCCTCAGGCAGAGCTGGGAGGGCCTCTACGGCCGAGAGCCACAGACCTGGCCAGGCCTGTCCCACGGCCACAGCCTCCCTGTCCCTGCATTCACCACATTGGACACGTCAGCAGGCCCGGCCCCAACCCACTCCCACTCACCACAAGAGGATGACAGCCCCAGGGAGGAGTGGAGGGAATGGGGCAGAGAATTCTGGGTGGGAAGGACTTCAAAGTGACATGACACTCATGTCCCTGCCTCTATGGCCTGCTGGCCTCAAGACACCAACCCCCATCTTACGGGGCCTGATCTAACAGAGGACAACCCCAACACAGCTGGGGTCCCGACACTGGGGAAGTTCCTGCTGTCCACAGCTATCCCAAAACTTCTGACACAGCCTTACTGAGGTTTTTGAAAAATAGGCAGCACACATGACTAAAGAACATTCACTTAACCAAGGAAGATGGCCTGCTCTAGAAGGAGAAGCTCCGAGTCCAGACCTGTGCGTTCTTGTCGGTGCTGTCTCCCTCCCTCCCTCCCTATCTCCCACGCCAAGTGCTGAGTGGGACACACACGGGGATGTGGTCGGAGACAGCCTGAATATGCTGGTCCTGCAAAGTCTGAAGATCTACTCCCCGCCCCCGTGCACATCCGGATCTCAATGCCGGTTTCCCGCCACCCCCCGGGGTTCCGCCAGCCAGCCCATCCTGCCTCAGGCCCTGTTGCTCAATGGCCGGGGCCGCCCCGCTCCACCGTCTCTGGGTGAGAAGATAGGCCAAGAGTAATGTGTCACTCTCCATTCAGTATTCCATCAATCCTCACAAACCACCCTATAAGGTGGCCCTGTTGTCACCCTCCCCCGCCCCCCACAGATGGGGAAGTGAGCAGACAGGGCTGCAGTACCTGACACATGAAGGATGGAATCACTCTGTGGAAAGTAGAGCCTTTGTAGCCAAAGCCCTTCTCCCCGGTACACAGAGCTCGGAAGTTCTCTGAGAATTGAAGGAAGACACAGTTTAAGAGGGCCAGGCCTCAACTCTGGGGTCACAACTCGTTCTACCCCCAGGAGGTGAACAGGGGGTGGAAAGACCCCCAAGCCTGCTCCCTGGGTCTACTCTGGCTGTGCAACCCGGGGCAAGTCACCTCCTTCTCACAGCTCAGTGTCCCAGTGTCCAAGCACTGTGACAAAAGCACACGCTCCTGGCAGGCAGTCCCCAGGCCATGTAGCCACTGCCCCATCGGGCACCAGGAGGAAGGAAGTGGTCCCAGTGGAAATTTACATGTGCTTCTACTGATTCTAAGGCTCTACTAGACTGGTGGGCGGGGCCAACACCGAGGCTCAGACAGGCACAGAAAGCTGGCCCAGGGTACCCAGCAGCTGAGCCTCATGTGGAACTCCCATCAGATCGTGGGTCTCTGTGTCCCAGCTCCTCTCACCATCCCACCCACCTGGCCTGGCCCCCCTCTCTCCCATCTAGATCAGACTCAGAAGGCCCCAAGTCCCGTCTTACCTGCTGTTTTTGGGACAACATCTGCCTTCAGCTGTGGGGAGAGAAGAGAGCCGAGAGAAGATGGTCAGTCCAGAGGCAGGTGATGGAAGGAATCTCATCACCACCCAAGCGCCACAGTGGCCAAGGAGCCCCTTCCACTCGCGGGGCTCCCAGCCCTCGGAAGGAGGCAGCCTAAGCAGTTGTCATCTCTCTCTGCCAGTTGTTTCCTGAACCCAGGCTGGGAGGAGGCAGCCTCGGTTTCCCTAGCTATCAGAAGAGATGACAGTGCCATCCTGGCCTACTTCCAGGGAAACTGGCAGAGCTTAGACAGCTGGGCCCCAAGCATGGGACTCCGGGCTGAGAGAGGCGCCAGTCCAAGCTCAATGCGCAGAGGGGAAACAGGCTTAGAGAGGCAGGGGAGTGGGCGGGTGGGTTAGGAGAGGCTAGAGCCCCAACGAAGCCGGGCCTTTTGCGTCCAAGCTTCAAGAATCACCCTGACGCCCAACCACTAAAATAAAGGGGACTAGGGAGAGTGTTCTCCATTTTCCAGAAGAGAAACTGAGGCCTAACGGAGGTCCCTCTGTTTAAAAGAGGGTTAGACTTGAGGGCTACACCTGAGCTTCCCCATTTGTTCCCCCTATTTGTTTCTTACTTTGTGAGTCCAGGAGTGTGGCGGGGTTGGAGTTCGGGTGCAGGAACCCCGAGCACACTGCCCCGACTTGCAGGGGGGCAGTCCGGGGTCCGTCTGGGGGCGGGAGCCCCCAAGGCCCGCCCTGCAGGAGAGGAGGCCTGCTGGCCGGAAACCACAGCGGCTCCTGCCCCAGCGCCGGGAGGCGGGTGAGTCCCACCGAGGGGGCGGGGCCCAGCCGGCTCCGCATTATGCAAGGGCCGCCACGTGAGCACCCCGCTGGCCCGCGGCCCGGACCCCCGAGCCCCCCGACACCCGCCCCGGAGCCCCGGGTCTGGGCGCTGACCCCGCGAGGTCGCAGGACCTCTCCCTGACTTCGGGGCCAGCCAGCAGGGCCGGGCTGCCACAGTCGACGACCTGACCTTGAGCTTTCTCCTCCACACTTACCCTCCCTCCCGCCTCCACTACTCCAAAGTGCCGAGAAGAGACCGGAAGAGACCAATCTGATGCCCCCTTTTAGGGATCGGGAAACTGAGGCCCATGGCCAGGTGTGGGAGGCAAAGTCACCCATCGAGTTGGGCACAGCGCCGGGCCCGCCCCCGTGCAGTACGCTCACCTCCAGCACCACGCGGCCAAGCGGCTGCCCGTCGGCGCCCACGTCCAGGTACACCAGCGGGTTCCGGGAGGAAGAGGACGAGTCGCTGGAGCCGCCGCCGCCGCTGCTGCTGCTGCAGGCGCAGGCCGCGGGGAGGCGCAGCGGCGCGGAGCGCGGGACCGGGAGCAGGCCGAGCAGGCGGGGGCCGCAGCGCAGCGCCAGCATCGCGGCTGCGGGTCGGGGCGGGAGAACGGCGGTAGGAGCGGAGGCGACGGAAGCGACGGTCACGCGCGCAAGAGTTAGAGTCAGCCCGGCCGCACGCCGCCGCCTTTATTGGCCGCGCCGGCCTCGGGGCCCCGCCCCCGCCCGCCCCCTCCGGGCCTGTTCGCGGGCGACCCCTGGCGGCCCTAGCTGGCGGCGCAGCCAGGCGGCTGAGTCGACGGAGTGGAACTAGAGGTCCTTTAAAAGGGTACGTGAACAATGAATCTTGGAACACTGAAAAAGTAAAATAAAATTAATTAATTAAAAAAAAAACAAAGGGTTTCCCAAGGACCAGAGACTTGACGGACAGACACGACCTGGCAAAAGGGGGCTGGTTCCATTTCGTAAGGGTCCCAGATTAAAAAAAAGAGAGAGGGAAATAGGCTAAAACGTGGTTAACTCCAAAATATGAGCATCCATATGTTTTTATCTGAATATAACAAAAATCTACATTTGAGCCCTCTGTAGCCCTCCCCTCCACCCATAGGCCCTGCAGCCAGAGAGACCAAGAGAGACAGTGGGTGAGAGACAAAGACGGTGGAGGTTAGAGGTAGATTAGAGTGAGAAGTGCAGGAGGACGCAGGCAGAGACCCCTCCCCTGCTGACCACAGGCCTCCTAGTCCTAGTCTGGCCCTGTCTCCAGTTGCTTCTGGACACCAGATCGTCTTCCCACACAACTGGAACTCAGCAGGTCCCAACAGGCTCTGGCCAGGCCCCAGCCTTCTACCAGGGTTGGGTCTGATGCCCCCTCCCCAATGTCATAGACTGACAGTTCTGGTCCCCAGCAACAGGGTCCGCTGGCTGCTGGCTCCCCTCTCACCCCAGTCACCCCAAGAACGCACCCGCAGGTCACACAGTACAGGGGCCATTCCATAGGGAATGCGAGGAAAAGTGAAAAGCTCAGGCAGAAAGAGAAAGGGAACTGAGAACACTGGTGAGGAGGATTTGCCACACGTGTTGAGGGGGGCTTCATGGAAGTGTGGTAGGTGTGGGGGGTCCACAGTTGGTAAATAATAGAGGCCCAGACAGAGCATCTCAGCGAACACCTGCACTCTCCAGATGGGGAACAAGGACCCAGAGTGAGGAAGACACTGTCCGGGGCTAGGAGCAACCTGAACCTTCCCCTGCCAGCCTGCACCAGTCTTCTCAGACCTCTCTGAGCCTCAGTTTCCCCTCTGGAGAATAAAGATGGGATGGTAGTCCTTACCCTGCTTCTTCCCAGGTCTGTTTCAAGGGTAAAATGAACAAGAGAGAGAGGCGTGTGTCAACCATTAAGTACTGTGCTGTGAGCATCGGTGATGGATGGGGTCTAGACTGTCTTTGCTTGAGGTCTAGGGCTCAGACAGCAGTGGGTCTCAGCTGCAGGGGCTCAGAGGACCAAGGGGCCCAAGAAGAGGGTGGGGGCTGAACCTTGGGGTCAAGTGGGCTTGAGCTGAGACCTGGATCAGCTTCTGGGAAGGGGTTAGATGGCAAATGCTGGCCCGAGTAAATTCATGGGGTTAAAGCAGCATGTCCTAGGCTCCTTAGAATTCTGGCTTGGTCCTTTCCTGGAAGTTTATAGTCCACTTCTCTGTTCCTGGCCCAGGAGGAACCTGGTCACTCAGTGATGGCCCAGCTGCGTCCTGGAGCCCAGAGGCTCCCCAGGGTCCAGCCCAGGATGAAGCCTCACTCTGTCCTGGGGATTGGCTATGGTGCCTTGAAGTAGAACAGACCTGAATCGGGAGCCGGCTTGCTCCCTGCCCCATCCGGGGCCCTCAGCAGTCTCCGAAATCCGCCCCCCCCCCCCCCGCATCAGTGCATACTATAGATTTGAAAGAGGAAGAGAGGAGCCACCCCCATGTCAGTTCCAGGTCCTTAGCTCACACAGCCCTTCCCTACGCCGGGTGGATTAGTGGTGCCCTGTTCTCCTTCCAGCCTGCTCCTGGGGGGCCTCCGTGTATCCCCCACCCCAGGGAAGCCTGAGCAGCCCTAACCCTGGGACGAGCTATCTTTATTCACTCAACCACTTTAGTTCTCGGAGCCCTTCCCCAGCCTTTAGTGTGTCTGCTTCCCTGCCATAGCCTGGGAGGCAGTTCCATTCTGCAGGTGGGGAAGGAAAGCCCTAAGACACGAGAGAGTGAGTTGCCCGGGGCTGGAGTGTTGAAGCTGGGAGGACTCTGTCTGACTTCGGGGCCAAGGTGTACTGCACAGGCCAGACCCTTCCCGCTGCCATCACGGGGCCGAGAATGGGGTGGGAAGGGCAAGAGAGACAAGCCAGGGACAGACAACACAGCAAGAGAGTTGAAGAGTTAGCCAGAGGAGGCTATGGAACTCAAGGGACAGGGAAGATGGTTTGTGCCTAGGGGATCAGCCTGGACACAACCACATTTGAGGGGCAGAGACACAAAGATGTCCCCAGAGGGGGAATGAGCCAGAAGCAGGCGAGGGTACCTTCTAGGAAAGACTGCAATGTTGGCCATAAGCTGAAAGGCTGGGGTGTGGGTAGGGGGCAATCACAGAGGGTCCTGAAGGCCAGGCTGAGGTCTAATGTTGTTGGATAGCACTGGGGAGCCATTGATGGTGCAGTGCCCCCATCCCTAGGACCCCAGACTGAGAACTGGCCTCAGTCACTCATGTGATTTCTACCCTCTTTGGAAAATCAAATGTCATCACTACCTCCTGCCCAAGCCGAAGAAATTTCCACCTTCCCCACAGGCTGAGCTGTGATGTCATCTCTACTTGTACTGTCCTCAGTGGCATCAGGAGGAGGGACAGTCCCTGGGCTGAGCCCTGAACGGGAACATGCCCAGCCCTCGAGGACTCCCGGCCCAGGTGAGACTGGGCAGGTGTCAGCACTCACCTGGCTCTGACACTATTTATAGACTCTGTGTCATCCTCAGAAACAGCAGTTTCTCTCCACTGTGCTAAAGTGGCTTCTCATCCAGGGTGTTAATGGCTTTTGTCACCTGGGGATCCCGTGGGATTCCTTTAGGTATTGTAGAGCCAAAGAACAGACAGGTCATGCTGACATTCAGGGGTGACAAATTCAGATGCCTAGGGGGCCAGGCAGTGACTTATACAAGTGAAGCATACTGGGCAAGGCTCTAGGGAGTGAGGGGAGACAGTGCTGTGTCCAAACACCCCAGTTAGAGGAGCAGCTGCTGCCCAGGCCAGCCAATCGTGTATGTGAGACTAGGGACCCAGTGTAGCCGGATCTTCTTTTTCAACAAAAGCTGAAAACCTTAGGCTTTATGGAAATCTCCCCATTTTTAAATGTTGGGAACGAATTTTAAAATAAACACTGAATGAGCCATAAACAACATATCCACAA
>JAPYYM010002906.1:0-11752 GCA_028534135.1 Potos flavus
CCTTTATCCATTCATCTGTCGATGGGCATCTCGGGTCTTTCCACAGTTTGGCTATTGTGGACATTGCTGTTATAAACATTGGGGTGCAGGTGCCCCTTCGAATCACTATGTTTATATCCTTTGGATAAATACCTAGTAGTGCAATTGCTGGGTCATAGGGTAGCTCTACTTTTAACTTCTTGAGGAACCTCCATACCATTTTCCAGAGTGGCTGCACCAGTTTGTATTCCCACCAACAGTATAAGAGGGTTCCCCTTTCTCCACATCCTCACCAACATCTGTTATTTCCTGAGTTGTTAACTGTAGCCACTCTGACTGGTGTGAGGTGGTATCTCATTGTGGTTTTGACTTGTATTTCCCTGATGCCGAGTGATATGGAGCATTTTTTCATGTGTCTGTTGGCCCTTTGTATGTCTTCTTTGGAGAAATGTTCATTCGTGTCTTCTGCCCATTTCTTGACTGGATTATTTGGGGTTTTTTGGGTGTTGAGTTTGAGAAGTTCCTTATAGATCTTGGATATCAGCCCTTTATCTGATAGGTCATTTGCAAATCTCTTCTCCCATTCCGTAGGTTGCCTTTTAGTTTTGTTAACTGTTTCCTTTGCTGTGCAGAAGCTTTTTATCTTGATGAAGTCCCAGTAGTTCATTTCTGCTTTTGTTTCCCTTGCCTTTGGAGACATGTCTAGCAAGAAGATGCTGCGGCCGAGGTCGAAGAGGTTACTGCCTGTGCTCTCCAGGATTTTGATGGATTCCTGTCTCACATTTAGGTCTTTCATCCATTTTCAGTTTATCTTTGTGTATGGTGTAAGAAAATGGCCCGCTTTCATTCTTCTACTTGTGGCTGTCCAATTTTCCCAGCACCATTTATGAAGGGACTGTCCTTTTTCCACTGGATTTTCTTTCCTGCTTTGTCAAAGATTAGTTGACCATAGAGTTGAGGGTCTATTTCTGGATTCTCTGTTCTGTTCCATTGATTTATGTGTCTGTTTTTTGTAGCACTACCATACTGTCTTGATGATTACAGCTTTGTCATATAGCTTGAAGTCTGGCATTGTGATGCCACCAGCTTTGGTTTTCTTTTTCAACATTCCTCTGGCTATCCGGGGTCTTGTCTGGTTCCATACGAATTTTGGGATTGTTTGTTCCAGCTCTGTGAAAAATGCTGATGATATTGGGATAGGGATTGCATTGAATGTGTAGATTGCTTTAGGTAGCATAGACATTTTAGCAATATTTGTTCTTCCAATCCATGAGCATGGAATGTTTTCTCCATTTCTTTGTGTCTTCCTCAATTTCTTTCATAAATGCTCTATAGTTTTCAGTGTACAAATCTTTTACTTCTTTGGTTAGATTTATTTGTAGGTATCTTATGGTTTTGGGTACAATTGTAAATGAGATCAATTCCTTGATTTTTCTTTCTGCTGCTTCATTGTTTGTGTATAGAAATGCAACAGACTTCTGTGCATTGATTTTATATCCTGAGACTGAGCTGAATTCCTGTATCAGTTCTAGCAATTTTTTGATGGATTCTTTCAGGTTTTCTACATAGAGTGTCATGTCGTCTGCGAAGAGTGAAAGTTTGACTTCTTCTTTGCTGATTTGGTTGCCTTTTATTTCTTTTTGTTGTCTGATTGCTGAAGCCAAGACTTCCAGTACTATGTTGAACAATAGTGGTGAGAGTGGACATCCCTGTCATGTTCCTGACCTTAGAGGAAAAGCTCTCAGTTTTTCCCTGGTGAGGATGATATTTACTGTGAGTCTTTCATATATGGCTTTTATGATGTTGAGGTGCGTTCCCTCTATCCCTACATTGTGGATGGTTTTTATCTAGAAAGGATGCTGTATTTTGTCAAATGTTTTTTCCGCATCTATTTAGAAGATCATGTGGTTCTTGTCTTTTCTTTCATAAATGTGGTGTATCATGTTGATTGAAGATAAAATTTTTCCTTAAATCACCCTTGCTCCTTCCCCCAATAGTTCTCAATGCACTTCTATTTAAGGTACAACTCAAACAAAGAAAGAAGAGAGTGCTCTTTATTCTTAGATCTTCAAATTTCTCCTTCCTCCCTCACCCATGGATCTGACTTGTTAAGCTGAGTTAACAAGTAGGGAGTTAAAGAGACTAGATGAGACAACTGCTTTCAAATCTTCAGGAAAGTAATAGGTCAGATTGAGAATTTGCAACTGGTATATCTAGATGCATAGCTATCCTAGATCAAGGTAGGACTTGAGAAAAAAATCAGTAAGGAAGACAAAGCTATTAAGAGATGTATTCTTTGGAGTCCTGTTTACATTTCTATCACCTAATGTGATGATGCGTTTGCTTGAATTTATGCCCCTTTTCCTTTATTACAGCTAGTCGTGACTATCTGTTTAAAAAGCATAGATTTTACTACCACAAGTGAATTGCATAGTTGCATTTCCTGAGGAACATCTAAATTTAATCAGTATTTTCACAGAATAATAGGCCTTAAGAAGAAGGTATATAGTATGAGTAAAGTTTATATAAATGGTTATCTCACACAAAAGAACCGCAAACAAGACCTTCATTGACCCTAAATTTGTTAATAGTTGTCCCCCGTTCCTGGACATTAGTCAAATTCATCTTTTAGCTAGGATAGCTTTTCAGTGAAAATCACCAGATTAAAAACTGTAAAACAGGATTTTCTGGCTGACTCAGCACACAACTCTTTTCAAGGATACAGCTAATCTCTTTCCTAGTACCACCACCCTTCCTCCATCACCTTTCCACATCCATGCTCCTAACTTTTTTGTTTTCTTTTCCTCATGTCAGAGTCAAAATCATCTATTTGCCAACTTTATGTCTCTACTCTAAATCATGAAGATGAGAAGAAAGGTTTCCATTGAGAGACCACAGCCAATGCCTTCCCCCTCCCCCCCAATGCCTTTTTGGCTCTACCTGCAAAGAAGGCTCCAGAGGCAGCGGTGTTGCATTTGAAGTTAAAAAAAAAAAAAAAAAAGAGTCCAATGTGCATTGTTAGTGAACAAATACCTACGTATGGCCTCTGTTTTCCTTTATTCCACATTAGCATCTCCATATCTAACCAAATGGAATTTAGTGCAATTTGTCAGTGTGCTGAGATGATGGAAACTCATATATTATGAAATGGCAGCTTGAAAACTATTAAAGAAACATGAGCAAACAGTTTATATCCCTTCCATAAAGAGATTTTCCACACACTTAAAGAGAATTTAGTCTGTGCATTTGTATCCTTTATATGTTTTTCCTTTTAATTTACATTTAAGCAATTTGAGAATGAGAATATTTTATTTCCCTCCCCATGATCCATTCTTTAATGCTCTTTCTCACTAGATGGCAGAGTGCAAGTGAGGTTGCCATTGCTCTTGCCATGTATCCTGACTTAGGGAAGTGAAACAATGCCTTTCTATCCAGCCATGTCTAGGCCAGCTTAAAGCTTATTGATACTACTGTTCAATAGATTATGAGATATGAGCATAACAGTTCTGCCAATCTCCACACTCCTAATCAGCCTTCAAAATCTGTTTCAAAAGCTCTTTTAATGATATTATCTTTGCAACTTTTCTATAAATGTACAAATGTTTCAAAACAAAATTATTAAAAACAAAAGAAAAAAATAGCCTACGCTCTTTTTATTAAGTTCTAAGTGTTAGTCTAAATTGCATGGGAAAGCAATCTTATATGCTATGGCCCAGGCTGATGAACAGAAACAGGCTGGAAGTAGACCTGGGAAGAAACTATAGTACATGGTGAAGAAGTATTGGCTAAGTGGGGTAGCAAAGTAACAGCTGTCCATATAAATTATCAATTAATGGCTTTGAATTACTTTTCTATCACCACTATAACAAAGTATCACAAATAGTGGCATAAAATGACAATTACTTATAATCTGACAGTTTTCTAGGACAAGAGGCCAGAAGGGCTTGGCTGGATATTGTGCTCCATGTAGCTATAGGACTGAGTGTCCATTTCCTTGCTAGTTCTCAGCTGGAGATTGTTCTCAGCTTCTAGAATCTATCCATATTCCTTGGCTCATGGCCCCTTTCATCTTCAAAGCCAGAAATGGGACAATATCTGAAAAACTTCTTATGCTTCAGATATTTCTGACCTCCCTTTTTACATTCCTCTTCAGCTTTTAAAGGCTCATATGATCACATTGTTCCATCTCATCTACTCCCAGGTAATCCAGGATAATCTTCCTGTGTTAAAATCGACTGATTAGTAACCTAACCACGGCAAAGTTCATTTTGCCGTATGAGGTAGCCTGTAAGGTATATACATAGTTCTGGGGATTATTGAGTGGCATATTCTTGGAGGCAACATTTCTACCTACCATAGTCTTTCAGGTTAGGTGTATTCTAAAGTCATGTACTGTGCATCTTCTATTAGCATCTATGGCTGCTTGATCTCACTGACTCTTCACAGACATGATAATCTTAATGCATCAGAAGTAAATGCACTGCTAGAACTCTGCTGAGATCCATTTCCCATAATGCTACTGCATTTGGGAGGTAAACATTGAACATTGATTAAACATAAAATTATCTTAAAGTACCCAAATTATGAAAGACTCTAAGAATGTATTTACTTGTAAATAACATGTCTATAGCTTCTTGTTTCATACAACTCTTGAAACAGTGCTTATGCGGCTGTGGGAAAAGACACTTTCAAATAAAACCTCTGGATATAGTGATCATCATACTAAGCATATTAATAAGAACTGTCTTTGAGGTAAAACCCTGTGCCACGAAAAGTTTGTTTAGCATTTCTCATGAACCTAAACACAAGTAACTACCTTTTTTATAAAAAAATTCAAAATTCAGGAGCCCACCCTGGAAGAAGACAAGTGATGGCCCTAAAAGGTCCTTTGTAAATCCATTTGTCAAAGAAGAAACAATCAACAAAGCTCTAATCTATCCCTTCTGAAATACCTCTGTAATTGATTTTTTTTCTTCTAGTTTTTATGAACTAACTACAGAACTTGACTACAAGGCTAGCCTACTGACAGAATATAAAAAAATTTATAAACCATGCACAAAACATAAGAAATCACAGCACTATCCTCTCCAGGGATGCTCTAATGTACTAATCCCAACACTATCTGATTCACATAACTCAGTCATACAATTTCTGCATTTTGAAATGTAAATTGATTCGGTGAATCATTTAAGTTTACTTTAACTGATTATTATTAATATTGTAATAAAAGGCTTAAGAATATGAAAAATTAAAATTCTTTTAACTCTCCTCTAGAGCAGCAATGTGTTCATTTGCAAGCCTTTTCCTGTCAACAACTCCTATTGGCCTGTCCATGTGTATTTGAAAGAACCCTTCATTTAATGACTACTAAGTAATGGAGTTTGCCAGGGAAAAGGGGCTTCATTATAATTGCAAATCATTCACTTGTAGGAAAACATTGTCTGCTCTATTTCCACAGCTGTTTTGTCTTAAATACCTACCCATTAATGATCTATATCTCAGCAGACATGTTTACTTCACTCAAGGAAACAATAGTTGTCTTAGAGGATTAAGAAATATTTTCTCGGCTTTCATGGGAATGTCATTTTTTTTTCCTTTCATGTGTGTGATTTTCATTTGCACTTGTTTTCCCTATGTTGTTTCTTTTAACCCTAAATTCGGAAATGACTGCTCAATGTGCTGCATGCCATTTTACTTATAGTTAATATTTCTTCTCCCTCTACCACTTACTGAACCTTCACATTTAAAGACAATGAATTTGCTCTGCTTGGACTCTATAAATAGAGATGGTAAATCTTAATTACACTTTCAAATTGCAGTGTCTGTTTCAAGCTGTGCATATGAATGTTTCTGATCAGGATGTATGTTCCAGTATGTTTATTTTTAATCCCAAATTACATCCTTCACAAGCCAAGACCAAATGTGAAATGATCAACTTTTATTTGCAGACACGTGTCAACTGCCTGTTAATAGTTCCATTCTTGTACCTTTCTTGATATAGCTCTCTGAGAGTTTCCCCTTGCCTATAGTCTGGGGGAATACATGAGCCTGAAAGGTTTCTCACTGAAAGGGTGGCTGTGACTACTATACTTCCCAAAGCTTACCAAGTGAGGCGCCTTCAACCTAGTTGGGTTTGGGGCGTTTCCACGTGCTTCTCTGGATCTTCTCTAGAGAATCATAACACATTTTGAGAAAGCTGCACAATCTAAGGAGATTTAGAATCAAAAATTGAATCAAGATGCACTCTCAGGCTATTCACAAGATTATCAGTGCACAGTATACAACATGGATTTTAAACATCTTCTAATGTGACTTCGAACTGATGAAAGAAAAAATAAAAACCTACAATATAGCATCTAATGGAAGAGCATGCTTAAAACTCATCTACAGTATTACCTCATTTATTTTCTATTCTTCTTTAAATAGTCATTCACGGAGGCTAAGACATACTCTTTTCTCCACCCTCTATGCCATTTTGACGAAAATTTTTGCATTTTGGATAATTTGATAATCCAAGACTTTCAGCATACTTCTTAGGAAGACTTACAGAAGATAGTAACTGGAACATGTATTGTTTTATGAATGGTTCCACAGAGAGCATAAAGAGCCAGAAGAAAGAAAGCAGTGGGTTTCAGACCAAATGACCAGTAAGTAAAATTAGTGGAAGTATTTATTATTATAAAAGGCATGGCTTATTTGCAACGACGTGAATGGAACTGGAGGATATTATGCTAAGCGAAGTAAGTCAGTCAGAGAAAGACAATTATCATATGATCTCTCCGATATGAAGAATTCGAGAGGCAGGGTGGGGGGTTGTGGGGGGTGGGAGAGGGAAATGAAACAAGAGGGGATCAGGAAGGAGGCAAACCATAAGAGACTCCTAAACTCCTGAAACAAACCGAGGGTGGCTGGGGGATAGGGGCGGGTAGGGATAAGGTGGCTGGGTTATGGACATTGAGGAGGGTATGTGCTATGATAAGTGCTGTGAAATGTGTAAGCCTGAGGATCCACAGACATGTACCCTAGGGCAAATAATACATTATGTGTTAATTAAAAAATAAAAAAAAAAAACATGGCTTTAGAGATTACCTATTGCCAATGTTATCTATACATAATCTAAGACTACTGGGCCTAATTTGTGAACACACTGGGTATTTATAAAAACCATTAGCCTTTTTGCTAAAGCAACACAACTCAATAGTTTTTATTTGAAAATGTATATTGATGTTTCTTGATAAGGAAGGGGAAATGTTGGTTGGTTAGTCAATGGTTTGTGAGTAGAGACTTCTAAACACTGCATTAGGGCAAGGGAAACAAAAGCAAAAATTAACTATTGTGACATCATCAAAATACAAAGCTTCTGCACAACAAGGGAAATGATCAATAAAACTAAAAGGCAATCTATGGAATGAAAGAAGATATTTGCAAATGACATATCAAATAAAGGGCTAGTATCCAAAATATATAAAGAACTTAAATATATAAGAGCTTATAAAACTCAACACCCCAAAAATGAATAATCTAATTTAAAAATGGGCAGAAGACATGAACAGACATCTTTCAAAAGAAGACATACAGATAACCAACAGACACATGAAAAGATGCTCAACATCACTCAGCATCAGGGAAATACAAATCAAAAGCACAATAAGATATCACCTCGCACCTGTCAGAATGGCTAAAATCAACTATACAAGAAACAACAGGTGTCGGCAAGGACGTGGGGAAAGGGGAACCCTGTTGCACTACTGGTGGGAATGTAAACTGGTGCAGCCACCCTGGAAAAGAGTATGGATGTTCCTTAAAAAGTTAAAAATAGAACTACCCTATGATCTAGCAATTGCACTATTAGGTATTTACCCAAAGGATACAAAAATACTAATTCAAAGGGATATATGCACCCCAGTGTTTATAGCAGCATTATCTACAATAGCCAAACCACAGAAACAGCCCAAGTGTCCATTAGTAGATGGATGGATAAAGAAGAGGTGATATTATATATATATATATGTGTGTGTGTGTGTGTGTGTGTGTGTGTATACACACACAACAATGGTATATATAATGTGTGTGTGTAGTAGATGGATGGACAAAGAAGAGGTGATATTGTATATATATATATGTGTGTGTGTGTGTGTGTGCGTGTGTGTGTGTATATACACACACAACAATGGTATATATAATGTGTGTGTGTGTATATATATATATATATGTATATGTATATATAATGTGTGTGTGTATATACACACAAACAATGGAATATTATTTAGCCATAAAAAAGAATGAAATCTTGCCATTTGCAACAAGGTGGATGGAGCAAAATGGGTCAGTCATAGAAAGACAAATACCATATAATTTCACTTATATGTGGAATTTAAGAAACAAAACAAATGACCAAAAGGGGAAAAAAGAGAGAGAGAGAGACAAACCAAGAAACAGACTTGTAACTATAGAGAGCAAACTGATGGTTACCATAGGGAAGGTGGGTGGGGGGATGGGTTAAATAGGTGATGGGAATTAAGGAGTGCTTTTGTTCTTTTGTTGTGATGAGCATAGGGTGATGTATGGAAGTGTTAAATTACTATGTTTACAACTGAAACTGATATAACACTGTATGTTAACTAACTGGAATTAAAATAAAAACTTAAAACAATAAACACTGAAGAGTTAACTAAGCAAAGGTGATCCCAGCAACAAAAGTTAAGTACACATAAACACAGTAATTAATCTGTTTGTATTGATAAATCTTTTCCATTTAACAAATCCATGTCCCTTTAAAGAGCTGAACTTGACTTTATAAAACCATAGTCATAGTAGCAGAAAGCATGTTAAATTACCAGTTATTGAGCTTCACTTCATTTGAAAACCCAAGATTTTGCATATGTAAGAATGATATTTACTGGGGCATCTGGTGGGCTCGGTTGATAGAGCACATGACTCTTGATCTTGGGGTCATGAGTTAAAGCACCACATTGGGTGTAGAATTTAATATATATATATATTAAATATATTTATAAATATAAATATATAATTTTTAAAATATAAATATATAAAATATATAAATATATAAAATATGTGTATATATAAATATATTTATATGATATATTTATATTATATAATATAAATATATCATATATTTATATATTATATAATATAATTAATAGATTACATTATATTAATTTAATGATTAAATATGTAAATAATATATAAATATATAATTGTAATTATATAAATATATTATATATAAATAGATATAATTTAATCTAACAATTTAATGATTTAATATAAATATTAAATATATAATATATAATAAATATTATATATTACATATTAAATATATATATATTTTAAAAGGAATGATACTTACTAAAAGTAATTCCTACACAGCAGTCCAAAAGTGTTTCAAAATGTCTAGAGTGTGAGGGAGATATGAAAAGTGATTTGTGTTAAAATTTAATATAGTTTCTTATAGGCACTTAAAACTTAACATTTCCAAACTGAACACTGGATTTTTCTCCTTTCCAAAAAGAGCGCCCCCTGCCAGTCCTCCTCATATAAGTAAATGGCATCGTTAGCTCAAGCAAAACCTAGACTTTATTATTGATTTTGCTCTCCCCTCACACATATTCTTGCCATTGAATTCACCAAGTCCTGCTTACTTACTCCAGAACATAAATTGAGTCTGACCATTTGTCTTGATTTCTACCATTCAATCCAGGCCACTATCATTTCTCACTTGGACTACCACAACTGAACCAAAAATGTTCTCTCTGCTTCCATGTTAGACTTCCTATATTCTAATCCCTATAGAGTAAAAAAGTAAATTTTTTAAAAACATAATTCACATAGCACTCTGCTACTCAAAACACACCAATGTGTTAGAACTCATACATGAATTCAGCAACGTGGCAGGATATAAAATCAATGCACAGAAATCAGTTGCATTTCTGACAATGAGATAGAAGAAAGAAATTAAGGAATCAGTCCCATTTACAATTGCACCAAAAAACATGAGATACTTAGGAATAAACCTAACCAAAGAGGTAAAGGATCTGTACTCTAAAAACTACAGAACAGGTGTGCCTGGGTGGCTCAGCTGATTAAGCATCTGCCTTAACTAGGCGATGGGCATTAAGGAGGGCTTGTGATGTGAAGAGCACTGGGAGTTATACTGAACTGATGTATCATTGAACATTATATCAAAAACCAATGATGTTAACACAGCTTGACTAATTGAATTTAAAATTAAAAAATTGGTTTTAAATAAGAAATTAAAAAAAAAAAAAAAGCATCTGCCTTTGGCTCAGGTCATGATCCCAGGATCCTGGGATCAAGAACCATGTCGGGCTCCCTGCTCATGGGGAGCCTGCTTCTGCCTCTCCTTCTCTCTTGCTATCTCTGTCACTATCTCTGTTTCTCTCTCTCAAATAAATAAATAATCTAAATAATAAAGTAAAAACTACAGAACACTTATAAAAGAAATTGAGGAAGACACGAAGAGATGGAGAAAACATTCCATGCTCATGGATTGGAAGAACAAATATTGCTAAAATGTCTATGCTACCTAAAGCAATCTACACATTCAATGCAATCCCTATCCCAATATCATCAGCATTTTTCACAGAGCTGGAACAAACAATCCCAAAATTCGTATGGAACCAGACAAGACCCCGGATAGCCAGAGGAATGTTGAAAAAGAAAACCAAAGCTGGTGGCATCACAATGCCAGACTTCAAGCTATATGACAAAGCTGTAATCATCAAGACAGTATGGTAGTGCTACAAAAAACAGACACATAAATCAATGGAACAGAACAGAGAACCCAGAAATAGACCCTCAACTCTATGGTCAACTAATCTTTGACAAAGCAGGAAAGAAAATCCAGTGGAAAAAGGACAGTCCCTTCATAAATGGTGCTGGGAAAATTGGACAGCCACAAGTAGAAGAATGAAAGCGGGCCATTTTCTTACACCATACACAAAGATAAACTGAAAATGGATGAAAGACCTAAATGTGAGACAGGAATCCATCAAAATCCTGGAGAGCACAGGCAGTAACCTCTTCGACCTCGGCCGCAGCATCTTCTTGCTAGACATGTCTCCAAAGGCAAGGGAAACAAAAGCAGAAATGAACTACTGGGACTTCATCAAGATAAAAAGCTTCTGCACAGCAAAGGAAACAGTTAACAAAACTAAAAGGCAACCTACGGAATGGGAGAAGAGATTTGCAAATGACCTATCAGATAAAGGGCTGATATCCAAGATCTATAAGGAACTTCTCAAACTCAACACCCAAAAAACCCCAAATAATCCAGTCAAGAAATGGGCAGAAGACACGAATGAACATTTCTCCAAAGAAGACATACAAAGGGCCAACAGACACATGAAAAAATGCTCCATATCACTCGGCATCAGGGAAATACAAGTCAAAACCACAATGAGATACCACCTCACACCAGTCAGAGTGGCTACAGTTAACAACTCAGGAAATAACAGATGTTGGTGAGGATGTGGAGAAAGGGGAACCCTCTTATACTGTTGGTGGGAATACAAACTGGTGCAGCCACTCTGGAAAATGGTATGGAGGTTCCTCAAGAAGTTAAAAGTAGAGCTACCCTATGACCCAGCAATTGCACTACTAGGTATTTATCCAAAGGATATAAACATAGTGATTCGAAGGGGCACCTGCACCCCAATGTTTATAACAGCAATGTCCACAATAGCCAAACTGTGGAAAGACCCGAGATGCCCATCGACAGATGAATGGATAAAGG
>JAPYYM010002907.1:0-11746 GCA_028534135.1 Potos flavus
GTTCTTACAACTGTTTGCAAAGTTATAGTTACACACACAGTTGTCTGATGTATGTTTTCTATCTAAATCTCAGAAAGTGTCTTTTTTGTTTACCGATCAATTGCCTACCCTTATCTCAGCTCCTCACACTTAGTGGAGCTCATTCATGCTGGGTGAATGAATGAAATAATGAACAAACGTTGGATGGAGTAGTTGCATATCATTTACTCACCTGACAAAGCACTAAGTAAAGAGCAAGAGCTCAGAAACTCTATGAACCTGGGATGAAATCCTGACTTCCATATTTATTTTGGCCAACTGGTTGACCTTTCCATGCACCATCTCCCCACTGGTAAGAGGGTTATGCTAGTGCCCAGCTCAGAGCACACTGGTAAGCTGTGAATGAGATAGGTAATTGGGGCCATGTGTATTTCTTTTCATTTACTACTTCCCCTTATGTCCTTCCAGCCTTCTCCATGCTCCTCTTCCTCTCACACAGCCTTTCCGGCCTTGACCTCTAAGTCTCTCATCCCTCAGTCCCACCCTCACTAGGAGGCCTTTATTTCTCTCTAAGCTGCCACCACTCATTGACCAACCCCAACATTCCTTCCACAGACAGAGCCCACTTTGTTTGGCCCTTCCTCACTGCCTTCCCCGCCTTTGGCTAAATGAACCAGCCGGACCCCCCACCCACCCAGAACTCATAAAAGCACACACCCATCCTGGAGATGCTCTCAGAGTAGCATGTGCACACAGCATCTGGCCTAGAGTGGTACCAATCAATTCCTATTTGTGGACCACCTACATCCACTTCCCTTCCAGGGCCTGTTTAAAATGCATATTCCTGGGTCCCAATCCCGACTCTTCTAATCTCCACAAGAGGGGGCCTGGAAGCTGCATTTTCAATAACCATCTCAGGCAACTCTATAGCTCAAGGCCCAGGCTTGGCAGTGTATAATATTTCGTCACATGGAGCTCTGGGAGGATTCTTCTGATAAGTCACTCACCGATCCTCCCTTTAACTTGGATAAGATTTCATTTTACATCAAAAGATGACTTGGCAAATACCTACCTAGTAAGTTATTAAGTGAATTACTAATATTTGGGACTTGTAAACTCATGTTAAAAATTTACTAAGGTTTACAGTGGGCCCCAACTCACTGCTCTCCCAGGGAAGGAGGCAGCCATGCAGCATGAGGCCGTCCTCTGGACAGCAGGAGGCATGGGTCCAAAAATGTCACTGCAAGTCCCCAGTGAGTTTAGAAGGACTTGCTGCAATCAGAGGACTATCCCTGTTGTCTTGAGCCGGTCATAACTTTATTTTTATTTTTATTTTTTAAAGATTTATTTAACAAAGAGAAAGAGATCACAAGTAGGCAGAGGCAGGCAGAGAGAGAGGGGGAAGCAAGCCCCTTGCTGAGCAGACAGCCTGATGCGGGGCTCGATCCCAGGACCCTGAGATCATGACCTGAGCCGAAGGCAGAGGCTTTAACCCACTGAGCCACCCAGGCGCTCCCAGTCATGACTTTAAATTGCTGCTCTTCTTGGTCTTTGAGGATAACTTCTGGTTGGTTCATCTTTGCTGATTCATTTATTATGGGTTGCATGGTGAGCCCTGTAGTTGATAGGGGTGCAGGCTGATAATGACGCAAGCGTGGCCTAGACAGTCTCAGGAACTAGACTTTAAGACGTGCAGCTTGCTGTTCAAATAGGAATAATCTTAGAGCTAAAGCCAGTGTGCATTTATATAATCTCTCCAAAATTTACTTTAGATTAATATTTCATTGTTGTAACCAGGTTCATTTTCCATGTGGCGGCATAAAGGGTGGGGCTGGCTGGCTGCAGGCAGAGTCACGTGACCAGAACTCTGCCGCAGGAGGCTATGTGACTCCTCCCTTTTATCTGCTTTGCACCCCAGGCCGCCCCCTCAGGGTCAGAACCGCCAGGTCCCGGGCCCCTGCCTCACCCTCCTGCAGAGTCTGTCTCCACTGACCCCCTTCCCTGGTACCTACCCCAGAAAGGCACAGTGAGCAGTCCTGGGTGGGGGGTTCTTAGAAATAGTGGTTAGAAGCTTTGCCAGCCCCTATCTTCTTTCACTTCTTCCTGGGGGGGAGGCCCTTGACTCTTCCCCACCCTGCCTAGGAAATTACAGAGTGAAGCAGCAGCCTGATACCCCTGGAAACGTTTCAGGAATGGCTCCCACATGCTGACTCTCTGTCCTTCGTCAGACACCACACTGGCCTGTTATACACAGGATCTGAAACCCTTCCCACAGCCCCGGCCTGCAAGGTGGGACTATGTCTCCTCCACGCAAATGAGGGCTGAGGGTCAGAGCCCACTGAGCTGAGCTTCTCCCCAGGGAGCCCGAGGAGGTCAGCCCCTAGACAGCCCCTCCTGGCCCTTTCCTGCTTCTCCTCCACCTTATCCCATTTGTGTTAACTTGCACAAAATTGCCAGATCCTGCTGGTTTGCAAATGCAGAACACTTACATTTTTTGTTAAATATTGAGGCTCATTTGTGTACAGTGAAATGCATAGCTCTTAATTGCAACAGTCCCTGGGTTTTGATAGATGCGTAACCCACACCCCACTTATAACACACACGTACAGAATGCTTCCTCACCCCACAAGGATCCCTGTGCTCTTTCCCAGTCAATCCGCACCTCCCACCCAGAGGAACGCATTCAGTTCTCAGATCCCAGGCAGCTGGAAGCAAGGGAGGAGAAAACAGAGTAGCAGGAGCTGGATGCAGGCAAGGAAGCACAAATATTGTCGCTGTCCTAGTTACAGCCCACAGTAACTGTTTGTCCATCCTCCTTCAGCCTATCAAAGCAACTTGCCTTTGCTGTGTTCTTCCCTTTCCTTCCAAAGGAAACAACTTCCAAGAGACGTCCTGGGAAGCTCAGGCGCATCTCCCTGGGGGTTCCGCTCACCAGGACTCAGGGCCTGCCCAGCCCCCCACACCCTGGGGGCTCACGCCCAGCTGAGCTCCCACAGTCCTCCACAGCCTCAGCTGCTGCTCTGAGCACTGCCTCCCCGCCATGCTACAGTTCCAGGGTCCCCAGCAGAGCCCTCGGGGGCAGCTGGATTGAGTGAATGACAAACAACACACTTGGGGACAGCCAAGATGCCTGGATGAAGAAATCGGGCAAGAGGCCATGGACCCTAGCAGCTGGGACTGCACCCAGGCCCCCCTCTGCTGTCCCGCGGAGGGTCTCATGACATCCTGTGCCACGGGTCCGTACAAACCACCCTTGTTGTGTTCATCTCAGAGTTGTTTATGATAGTAAAACAACTTGGCCCCGAGCCAAATGTCAACACCGGGGGACTCCTTAAATAAACCGCGGTGCCACCCATATGATAGAAAACCACCTAGCCAGTAAAAACAATCCGGAGGGAGACTATTAATAGACCTGGAAAGCCGGGTGCATATATGGCTAACTTTGAGAGGCATCTCACAAAACAACACAGCATTTACAGTTCTGTTGACGGGTGACGGGTGCTTGTCACATTCTTCTGATTGGCCAGGACTTTGTGCAACAGATATGTAATAATACATAAAAGGTACTCACTGCAGGTGCCCAGCTTTTACGCTCTTCAATCATGAGGAACGAAGTACATGC
Source organism: Potos flavus (assembly GCA_028534135.1). Classification (NCBI taxonomy): domain Eukaryota; kingdom Metazoa; phylum Chordata; class Mammalia; order Carnivora; family Procyonidae; genus Potos; species Potos flavus. The sequence continues at coordinate 3,602 of JAPYYM010002907.1, forward strand.
AGGAAGCGTAGAAATGCTACAACAGCAATTTCACCCCCAGGGTTGAGGGGACGGCCCCCCTGCACTCCCCACACCCTTGGGGCAGGAGTCTGAAGTGGCCAGACTCTCATTCAGAAAGTCTTACTCTGCCCAGGAGCCTGCACACTTATCTCATCGTTTGGAGAAACTGGCCCATTTGCACCCGAGAAAAACCCAGCTGCTCCGTGCACGTGGTCTCCTGCCTCCTCGGCCTGAGAGCCCTCTGGCATGGCCCAACATAGGCAAATTCTACCCTCCGAAGCTAGGCACGTAATGGCTCGCCCAAGACGTCCGCACCCTAATCCCAGATCCTGTAAATACCTTCCCTTGCAAGCCGAAAGGGAGTATGCAGATGCAGGGCACGCTACAGACCTGGAAACAGGGAAACTAGCCTGGCTTCTCCAGGTGGGCCCAATATAATCACAGGAGGCCTTAAAAGCGGAGAACGTGCTCCAGCTGGGGTCAGAAGAGATGTGGCAAAGGAGGTCTGAAAAATCCATGGCGTAAGAGGGACTCGCCTCCCACTGCTGGAGGTGACCTCATGTAAAGCATAAAGGGGAGTATGGTGGCCTCTGGAAGCAAAGACAGGTCCCCAGCTGACAGCCAGCAGGGAGAGGGGACCTCGGTCCTGCCACCACAAGGAACTAAACAACTCAAATGAGCTTGGAGGCAGATTCATCCCCAGAGCCCCTGGGAAGGAATGCAGCCCTGCCAACACCTTGATTTTGACCTTGTGAAACAAAGCAAAGGACCCAGCAGAGCCACGCTGTACTCATACTTGGGGCTTACAGAACTGTGGGGCATGAACTCTCAGTAGCTTTCAAATAGGCAATATGGTATTCCTACCTATAGTCCCAGGCTGTACCTTCCAAGGTGTGGTCTTCATGCACTGAACTTGTGGGAATTTGTTAGGGAAACAACGGAAAACGAACACACCATCCTTCGGCACCAGTACAAGTGCCACCTCCATGAAGCCTTCTCTGATTTCTCCATGTACAGGTGAGGTCCCCTCTGAATTCTCAAAGCATTCCGCTCCTGAGTTTCTTCAGCCACTACCATGGTCCAGCTGTATCAGGGGAATATTTCTCCCACCAGACTGCGTGCTACTCGGGGCAGTAGCTGAGGCTTCCTCATCTTTATTTTCCTTCCAGGGCAGAGCACATACCTCATATGCAGTCAGTGTTAAATCTTTGTTGGGAGGATGTCTCCTAACCTATATGGGTGGTTATTGTTTAATAAAATGAATTGCTGTGGCGAGGGACCCTAGAAATACTTGCAAATATACAAAGGAGTAGCTGACTGATGATGGAGACTGACAGTAGAAGAAAAGCCAGAATGCGCAGAAGTAGGATATGCTAATTTTCAGATGCTTGGAATCCTAGCGCTCTGGCAGTTGGCTCTGAGATGTAAATTCGTACACAAAATAAACAGGATTGAAAGCTGGGATCGAAAATGTTTTCGAATCTAACCTCTTAAAACATTCAACTTCTGGCACCGTGAAGTTTTAATTAAATGAATGTTCTTCTTCTGTTTCAAATGGATATAAATGTTGTTGAACATGCAAAATGATGGCACACCCAGCTGAGCTCAAAAGAAAGAAAGGGAAAGCCCCAAGTTCCAGAGAAGAAGAGGGAACTCAGAGTCAGAATGTCCAGAGCGCAAGCTCTGAAAAGTGCTCCTGTCCCCGTTGGTGCAAGCACTACCAGATGAGGGAGCCTCGGCTAGCCTTGGTCTCTGAGTGACTGTTTATAGTAGACCCCCACCAGCATCCTTCGATGCCGGCACAGGAATGAAGAAGCAAGTGAATCCCAAGCGTAATAAATTAAGTTTCTCCATTCTGAGGTAACGGAATACCTTAAAATAAAATACTCTCACAGAAAAAAAGCAGCCGGTGTGACAGAAGGTATTTTACCTGCAAACGAATGGCTTTTGGACTCACATCAGAAAGCTATGGTCCCGGGACTAGGGGAAAGCAGCTGCCACCTACGTTCCATACCCAGAGAAGCCATCATTTGAGGAGGAGGGGAAAGTAAAAACATTTTGACAAAAGCCGGAGTTGACCATTTACAAATTCTGACCGGAAAACTGTTAACAGATGTGTTTCTGAATGAAGGAAATTGAACCCAGAAGGAAGGAGTGGGTTATAAAAGCAGAGATGAGAAAAACAAAGGGAAACATAGTATAACTAAGTACACGACTGCGCAGGCGTCACACCACCGACGACTCACGGGAGCGTTAAAACCTGTGAGAGCACGGCGCCCAGGGATGGAGGCTGGTGGAAGGCACAGCTCGGAGTGCATGCGTTCCAAGGCTCTTCCACTGTGTGGTGAGAGCATGTAAATGTTAAATAAACACAGGCTTCGCTAAATACAGTGGGCTGGTGGAAAATGTACCAAAGACCTTTAAAGAGTAGAAATGAAATGCAGAACTGCCAAACTAGCAGAGAGACCCGGGAGGGAAGGGAAGCGAAAGCTCAATGCCAACGGAAGATGGTGAGCAAAAGAGAACAGGGTCAGTAGAGAAACACCAAATGGTGTTGTTTGTAATCACAAAAGATTGGAAATAGCATGAACATCCCTTAGCAGAGGGATGAAAAAATACATTTTGACAAATACATTCATGAAAACACAATGTATCCGATCAACGACTGAAGCAGACCAAAGGGGCCAAGATGGCTACATATCAAAAGAGTAATGGTGAGGGTCCCCTGACCCACCCCTTTTGTGCGGGTGGATTAAACCAGTTCAGTCATGGTTTCCGCTCAGGTCATGATCTCGGGGTTGTGAGATCCAGCCACACAGGGGCTCGGCGCTGGGCATGGACTCTTGCTTGGGATTCTCCCTCTCCCTTTGCCCCTCCCACCACACATGCACATGCACACACGCACTCTCTCTAAAAAAAAAAAGGGGGGGATGAGGTAATGTTGAATAGAAACTCCAGTTGGAGAAGGTTATCCCCATATGATATCACGGACGTAGTTCACGATAGTTCATGAAAGCATACAAACCGTCATGGACAGTTCACTGAGTTGTCACAAAGTGACTGGCCCTTGTACCCAGCACCCAGATTAAGAACTAGCACATTCCCAAGCATCCTAGAAAGACACCCTCACTCTCCTCCAGGTACTAGCCCCCTCCGAAGATACCTACTACCGGAACCCCACAGGTTAGTTTTGCCTAATTTTGAATTTATACACATGGGGTCATGCACACAAGAAGTTTGTACTCACTCTGTGTTTCGCCTCTTTCATTCCATTTTATGTGTGTGAGCTGCGTCATTACTGAAGCATGAAGCTACACCTTATTCACTCTTGCCTGGGCTTGGGTCTCCTGCATGAATAAGCCACAATTAATTTATGGACTCCATTAGTGATCTACCCTTGGGGTGTTTCAGTTTGGGACCTAACAAGCCGCGCTGCTGTGATCAATCTTGGACTTCTCTTTTCGTGCATATGTGCATGCATTTCCTTGGGTATAGCTCAGCAATTGCTGGGTCAGCGGGTATGTGTGCTTCCCGCTTTTGCAGACTCCTAGTCTCCAAAGTGGTTTTACCAATTTACTTCCCTAACATTATACGAGAGTTCCGGGAACTCTACGTCTTACACTTGAGTTTTTAGTCTTTCAAATGTGAGCTATTCTGGTGGTTAATGGGTGTGAATTTTAAAACACACTCATGCACAAGTACTGTACCTTGCCCGTGGATATATGTGTATATACAGTAAAAATATAAAAACACGAATGGGGAGGATAGACACCAACCTTAGGATACTGATTACCTCAAGGGAGAAAGGAAAGCCTGAGGTTGGGAGATGCACTGAAAGGTTTCAACTGTACTTACAATGTTAATTTTTAAACATGGGAAACAAATATGGGTAAACATTTTTACAACTGGGTGGGAATTATATATTTATATATATATACATATATATATATAAATTATATATATATAATTTTTCTCGGTATTACTTATGTTTGATATATACTATAATTAATCTATTTAAAACAAAAGTTCTTAAAGGAAAAAATAGACCATAGGGAATCAAACAAATTCACAGTGTATCTGGTTATAAAATACAACACTTGAAACTTGACTAATAGACCAGACCAGACATTCCCCCATTCCCATTATGGATAGATCTAGATCTAGATCTAGATATGAGATATAGATCTATACATCTATATTTTGCAGGAAGGGTAATTCCTCATGCTGAGCAGATACCTTTTGAGTGCCCATTTAGAAATAAGAACTTCTTAGTATGCTCTTGTACTAGGAGGTTTCCACTCTACAAGGTTGTTGTCACATGCTTGCTACACAGAACTGAAGCCATAACATATAGAGACCACAGGTCGGTAGAAAGAAGCAGCCAGGTTTTAAGTCTGCCACCGTCCCCTCCAGAGCCCTCAGTCATCTCCCTGATATCAAGGTGGTCAGATGGACAAAGGTTTCTCAACTTCAGCAATGTTGACTCTTGGGTCTAAATAATTCCTGGCTTCAGGGGGCTTCAGAGGGCTCCCCTGGGCACTGCAGGATGTTAGTGGCACCCCTGGACTCTACCTACCAGATGCCAGGGATCACCAACCCCCTCCCTAGCAGTGGCAACCAAAGAGGTCTCCAGACATTGCCAAATGTCCCCTGAAGGACAAATCACCCCCACGTGAGGACCACCGAGCTAGGTCCTTTGGAGTTATCCCTTCCAGCTCTAAAATGTTTTGCTTTAGTATACCATTGGAGCAATGCATATCATTTTCTCAGAGCCCAGGTCCATGTGAACATATAAGGAAGCAACAACAGCAAGGCAGATAGCCCTGGTCACTTTTGAGCAGGACTCATCTGCTATCTTAGGAAAAGAGGAGGATTCGGTGGAACAGTAGAGGAAATTGATGATGCTTTGACCAGAGGACATTTTCTTGAGAATGGGGCCAGTGGCCCTGGGTCAGGATGGAGACTCAGGAGGGACTCAAGGTACCGTCAGGATCAACCAAGCACACACACACCTGATCTCATTAGACTGACTCTGAGCTCCCCGCAAGCTAGGAATTCCCAGCCACACATTATCTTACAAGATGGGTGAGGATTCCCAACCATACAATACCCAGAGGGCAGGGGTGCAAGAATGTAATGTGTTTTTAAATGATGCAAGTAGAAAACAACGTATGACCTGTCCTAGGGTAGGTTCCCAAGAAGCAAGATTTAGAAGAGATTGATTGCAGTGATTTGGGGGCGGGGAGGGGAAGCTGCTCTCAGCACAAAGAGAATGAGTGTCTTCAGAGGGCAGGGGAAGGTGCAAAGCGGGAGGGGGAGGGGGGAGGCTCAGCGGGAGTCTAAATTCAGCCTTGTCCCCTAGACAGTCAGCAGCAGGAATCGCACCACCAGGACAGGTGGACAAATCTGGAGGCAAGGGCCTATTTTGCAGCTGCTGAGGGTCAGTGGTTGCCCGTGAGCTGCCCTCAGGGGCAGGGGTGCAGAGGGCTTCTAACCTCCCAGATGAGGCCGCTTCTGTTCTAGCTGAGGGCAACTCTCCAGGTAACAGGCAGCAGATCCGAGCCATCAGAAGCCAACACAGAGAAGCTGGGAACTCACAGCCCAGCAAACGGGTTTCCAACAGCGTCTACTACAAGTACACAGTAGAAACATGTTAGCCACTGAACTTACAACATTGCGTCCAGAGGCCGGGCTCGTCTCACAACAGCAACGGGCTGACTTCATGGAGGGGCCAAGAGCGGGGCTGGGCGCTTTCACAGCTGACCTCACTGAGCGCCAAAACACTGACAGCAGGTTCTGCCACCTTCCTGTTCTCAGTGAGGGAGACTGAGGCTCAGGGAGTCACTGACCCAAGGGAGAAGAGCTCAAACGCTGTCGGGCGAGAAGAGGGTGCGCGCGCAGCCCACGCTCCTCTCACCCTAGCCCTGGGCCCCGCCCCCCACCGGGCGTTAGGAAGCACAGTGCGCATGCCCTGAGCAAGGAGACCACGCGGGATTTCGGCAGATGGGGGCGGAGCTCCTCCCAAGCCAGTGTCTGCGTCCGCTGAGGTCCGCGCGTCACCGCCAACGACAGGGACCACGGCCCCAGCTCCCAGAGAGGTGGCACTCCCCCGGCCCCAGGGCAGGGTGGGAGTGAGCACTGGGGAGGAAGGCTGTTGCCAGATTTGATAGGAAAGTACAAGTACAAAGATTTGAGCAATTTGCTCAAGATCATACGGCAACTAAGTGGGAGACCCAAGATGGGACCGTATCTGTGGAGGTCACAGCTAGTGCTCTTGACCGCACCACCACCTTCTTGCCCTGAGCCTCCACTTCCTCATCCGTAAAATGGGTATGATTGGAACACACACTTCGTAGCTTTGCTGCAAGAGTTTCCTTAAATAATAAAAGGTAAAGTGCCTTGCAAATCGCTTGAAGGATGTAAGTTGTTATTATCAGACAAGATTAAATGGCAGAGGTGACAGAAGTGAAGGACTGTCTCCTTCCAGCCTTTTGATAAAGGCCTGGGAAGATGCCTGACATGCTCCGCCCCCACTCTCTCTCAGCGTGGGGAGCTGAGAGCCAGCCCTCCTCTCTAGGCCAGTGCTGGGAAAGCCGCATCTGTGTGAAAAGCCAAGGCAGGCTAATCAATCATTTTTGTCATTTGTGCCACAATATGACACGAAACGCTCTAACTTGCTTTAAGACCACAGCCATCTGCCTGCTGGCAGTTCCCCCTCAGCCCACGCCTCGTTATGGTCAGGAGTTTCACCCCACTCATTCCTGCAACCTCCCTCACACCGTGTTCTGGAAAGCTCACTCAGGATCCCCCAGCAGTCTGTCCCCTTCAAGGCATGCTCAAGGCCTAGAAAATACAACCGTGCACTCTTCAAAGTGCTTTCTAATCCATTCCCTCTTTCACACCTCACGACAGCGCAGCAGAGGAGAGATGATAATCCATGCCCATTTCATGGATGGGAAGACTGAGGTTCTGAGCAGCTAAGCGAGTTGCCTAAGAGAGGAGGGAAGAGGAGAAGCGAAGGGTCTCAGCCCCCATGTGCTATACTCAGCCCTGTCACCACCTGTCACCGCCTGAGGGCAGGAACTCAGTGCAGCCTAGGTGGGAAGCAAGGAGTGGTGGTGCCCCACAAGGCTGTCATGCAGCAAGGAGGACCCCTGGAGCACCTCATGGGAGGAAGAACACGGGGAAATGCACGGGCCAGTTCGATATTTGTCAAAAGTTCAAAGGTTAGGACAATTGGCTGCAAGCGGGAAGGGACCAGGTCTCCACCCCAGGTAGGATGTGTGGGAGTTGGGGAGGTGGGGGAGGGAGGAAGGTATATATGCTGCTCAGACTCTCAGAAATGTGCTCTGTGCTCCCTGGGTGGAGGCAGGAGCCCATCAGAACAATGGGAGCGGCCTGGGCCCAGCCTCCTTATGCTCCCTACTCCCATCAGTCAGGGCTCAAGGTGAGGAAAGGGGCCCTTGGTCTCACTCTCAGGCTGTCACCGAGGCACAGGGGAGAGCTCTGCTACCTTCCTTCCTGCAAAAAGGCCTGTGTGGTGGGGCTGGGTGGGATCGGGGGCGTTAGAGGGCCCAGAGGAATGTCCGGTTGGATGGAGGAGGCCAGGCCAGGAGGTGTGAGTATTTCCCACGGGCCACACCCAAGAAAGCTCAGCCGGGGCCATTTTGAGCCTTGGGCATAAGACCGTCCCACCCCCTCCAGGCAGTCCTCCTGGGTGACATCCAGAGGAGCCTTGACACAGAAGGACGTGGGGCTCACTCACACTCCCTTCCTGTCACTCTCCTGAGGCCTCTGGCTGATTCAGCCGCAGCTTCTCAGGCAACTTTCATGGTTTGGGTCTTTGAGTGGTCCCTTTGACGCTCCTGCTCCAATGGCCTGGTCAGGGAGAACTTCCCCCAGAATACAATCTCTCTCTCTCTCTCTCTCTCTCCTCTTTGACCAAGAGGACACACAGCTTGCTATCTTCAGAGAAATCCTCTCTCTCCAATTTCTCAAACACCATGTCAACCTTTTATTTCCTTGGGGTAGGGCATGAGCTACCAGAGGCCCAGTTCCAAGCCACTCCCTCTGCGAGCCTTGCATAGACAATTTAGCATCTCCGTCTGGAACGAGGGGGTGTTTTCCACTTACTGTTTTGTTCCC